>LKEB01000001.1:535601-606704 GCA_003795295.1 Cytospora leucostoma | reverse complement strand
TACTTATAAATAAGTTAGTTAGCTTAAAAAGGAAAGGAAGGAAAACCTAGAAAGGTTAGAGGGCCTAAAGGGATTAAATATAAGAGCTATTAGAGAGGTATATATATATTAGGCAAAAGTATAATAGGCGATAATAGGGAACTATTAAAGTAAGGGAGGTTATTAAAGTAAAGAGATAATAAGATATATCCTATTAGCTTAAGGCTAGCTAAGGGTTTAGATAAACCTATTATCGTAGTATATATATAGTAGCTAAGGTATATAATATAGTATAGGTACGATAAATAGGCTAGAGAATAGTAACTAACTAGTAGCCTTCCTTATAATAGGCGAGATAATAGTATAATAACTATAACCCGCCTATTCGATATAGGTATAGCGATTATAATATATATTTTTATAATAGATTATAATAGGCTATAATAGGTAGTCTTTTAAATAGGTATACTATACCTAGTTAGATCCTAGGCTACTAAGGGGATACTAGAATAATAACCGCTTAGTATTAGAATAATAGTATAACTATATAGCGATCGTATAGTACTAATAACTTCCGGGATAGAAGTCCTAAAAGGGGGGGTATACTATTAGGTATAGAAAGGTATTAGATAGGAGGGAAGTCCGCTTATCGCCGATATAGTATAGATATAGCGATATCGGTATAAGGGTAATACTTATCTAGTACTAAGGGGTTAGAACCTCCTATATTCTAGTATAAAAGGTAGTATTAGAGACCTTCCGGGAGGAAGAGAGAGATTAGAGATCAATATACTTCTTATAGCGCTTAGTTACCGTTACTATATAACTCCTATACTACTTATATCCTAAGCCTATACTCTTTACTTTACCTATATATATAACCTCTAATAAATATAGATATTCCCTTAATAGTAGATAGATATCTCTTAGCTCTTTAGCGATTAATCTAAGTATTATTTCTATATAATAGGAATAATCTCCTCTTAACTATAAAGATAGTATATTATATAAAAGTACCTTGAACCTCCTTATAATATAAACTCAGTATATAGCTAAGTACCCCTTTAATTACCTATATTATATTTATTATAGCATTCGAATATTATAATAGTCTATATAGTAAAGTCCTCTTAGTATATTACGAATAGGTTATTATTATAAAGGTTTTATTACGAGTAGCTTATTAGAGCGCTTATTAGTTATATGATTAGATACCCTTCTATAGTATCTTATATAGGGGCTATAAACTAAAGGCTTAGATCGATATAGCTATAGTATACTAAGTTAAATAGTATATTAGCGAGTAGGTCGTTAATTATATATCTTCTAATAAGGATAGGTTCTTTATTAGCTATAGTTAATAGCCTTTATAGGAATATATATAGTTTAGGTAGAGAGGCTTAGTAAGGCTTATAGGGGTATATAATAGAGAAGGTAATAGGTTTTAGTAGTAAGGTTTAAGGTTTATTCGCTAGTATAGGGAGTAAGTTTATCAGTATATAACGTTAATACCTATATATTATAATATAGGCGATAGTCGCTGAATCTTGCTTTAATGATTATTTATCGATTTCGATTGCTTATATATAATAGATATATACTTCTCGGAGTATAACGAATTTACGAATATAGGGAAGGTCGTTACTCTAGTCGGTCTTTATAATAGTCGTTGCCTAGGGGTCTATTACTTAGGGAGGCCTATAGGAGCAAATTCTCGCTATATAGTATATAGCTAGTATAGAGGATATAGTAAGTAAAGCTAGGGAAATCTACGAATAACCGGTCTCGTCTACCTTATAGATCTATAGTGCCTACGACTACTGATCAGTATTGGTAGGTATCTATACATATATATAGGGTTCGTATGGTTTAATCTAGTTCGTATTGTTTCTTCTAAGTTTCCACCCTCTATATCGTGAGGGTGGAAGTGGCTAAGTAAGCTAGAAAATATGGCGTCAAAGGAAGGTACGCCCTACGGGTGACTCGCCCACTGACAGTGCTCATCCACGTTATCGGAGGATATAACCAACCTGCAGTATACCCAGCGACATACACGGTGGTGGCATAGGCTAGGAGATGCGAGGAAACTCTTCGCGGGAAAGGAAGACTATGGCCATTGCTGGTCGGTAATGCAACCAGCTGGACGAGGACATTCAAACCTAAAAGCCGTGATGCACAGTATAGGGGGCTCCAGGGCTGGACAACAGAAATATTCATAAGGGAAGGGAGATCTGCCTGCCATCAACGTATTGCATCTAGACCCACGATAATGCCGCCGAGAGCGGCGGTATGTATGTAATTGAGCGAATCTGGTTTTTGTATATCGTGTCTCACGATAGCCATGGGAGAGTTAGGGAGAGTACAGTATTTAGGTAGATATGCGGGGCGTGATGTCTTGAGAAAAGACACACTCCCTGGGTGTCGCTATGTACTACAGTTCAGTTGCTAATTTGTAGTACTGATGAAGGGAGTCACAAGTGTCAAGTGCCACCACCTAAGATGGATTCTCCCGAAGTCCCTCATGTGGAAAAAGGCGACCGCCTCTTTCGAGACGGTTGGCTATCCTTATATATACTTCCACACCTCACGCTCTTAGAAGCCATGGGGCCTCTAAATACCTCAAAACGAGCGAAGTGAACCATGAACGGTTTCTGCAGATATTCAAGTAGGGCTTCAACATTTCGATGTGCCATAGCAAATCTATTGTAATGAGCATTGAGGAGCTGGGTTTGGACATGTACATATGTACTTTGCTCTCTTTCATCGAAATTATGGCAGACACTTTGACAATATGTTTTAATATGTGTCTCCCGTCTGGGTTCGTCATATCTTCTGGTCTTCCGGCCACTCAGCCCTACCGTACTGGTTCGCCCACTTCACCTTGACACCAAGATGCTGGGCCGCCCGGAGGACAAACTCCGGCTCCCGGAGGAACTGCCTCGCGATGAAGACCACATCCGCCGTGGACTGGTCCTTGGCCTCCTCCGTCTCGGCGACCGAGTTCATAGTGCCCTTCTCGGGGTCCTCGCCCACGGTCAACACGCAGCGGTCCTGCACGATGTCCCGGGCCACCTCCGCGCTCTGGATCAGGCCCACGGCGCCGACGAGCAGCTTGCTGCCCGCGGCCCTCAGGCTCCGGCGGATCTCGCCGGCCGGGGCGACCTGGTAGTCGGGCGTGAGCTGGATCTTCTGCTCGTGGTCGTTGCCGCCGGAGCTGCAGTCGAGGAGGTCGACGCCGAGCTCCGGGAGCAGGTGGGCGAGCCGGATGCTCTGCTGCAGCTCCCAGGTCTCCTTGCCGCTCCACTCCATCCAGTCGGTCATGGAGATGCGGAGGAACAGGGGCGTGCTGTCCGGGATGGCGCCCCGGATCGCCTTGATGACCTCGATGAGGAACCTCGTGCGGTTCTCGAAGCTGCCGCCGTACTCGTCGGTGCGTTGCTGTCTCCCGCGTTAGTCTCAATATTCTTCACAGATTCAGGGGTTAGGGAGGAGGTCTACGACAGGGGTTACTCACGTTGCTGAGAGGAGACAGGAACTGGTGGATGAGATAACCGTGAGCGCCATGGATCTCAATGAGATCGAAGCCCGCCTCGATAGACTTCTTAGCAGCCCAACCAAACGCCTCTACCGTCTCCTTGATCTGCGCCTTGGACATCTCAATCACCTTGGGGTAGGTGTCCGAGAAGGGGATCGCGCTCGGCCCCCACACGTTATCCGGCCACCCGCCCTCCTTCTCGGTAGCAACATGCGGCTTGCCCCTCTGGCCGTGCCACGGCGACAGCGTGCTGCCCTTGCGCCCGGCGTGCGACAGCTGGATGCCGATCTTGTGGCTCTGAGAGTGCACAAAGTCCGTGAGGCGCCTGAGCGGCGCCACCTGGCTCTCCTTCCACAGGCCCGAGTCCTCGGGCGAGATGCGGCCGTTGGGCAGGACCGAGGTGGCCTCGATGACGGTGAGCCCGGCGCCGCGGACGGCGTACTGCCCGACGTGGACGAGGTGCCAGTCCGTCAGGTGGCCGTCGTCGGCCGAGTACTGGCACATGGGCGACACGACGAAGCGGTTGGCCAGCGTGAGGCCCCGGATGGTGATGGGGTGGTAGAGGGTGGGGGTCTTCTCCGGATGGGCCGGATCGTACTCCAGCGCCGTGCCAGCCGGTGGCGCCTGCGCCGGGGTGTAGAAGGGGACGCCCTCGGCGGGCTTGCTGGCAGTCGCTTTGCTGATGTTGCCCATGTTGAGATGAAGTTCTCTCCTGTGGAGCGATTTGATGTGTTGGTGACTCCAGCGACTCCGTGACGTCGTTGTGTTGGGGCGGCTATCCAATTCCAAAGAATTCTCAGATTGGAGATAATTGAGCGGTAAGTATTACAACACCGTCCTTCGCGTCCTTCGTTTCCCAGGAAGTTGAAGGTATACACTGCGTATGGACAGTATGATTGGCTGCAACGTCATAGATGATGAATCAAGTTCCTCGTGTGTGTGTGTGTGTGTGGTCAACTTACCCGTGCCTTAGTGAGGGCTCCTTTTCCCGCAGCAAACTGTGGCAAAGCGCTCAATAAACCCCGGCTCAGTCGTGCTCGGCGGCAGCCTCGGCGGCAGCACATAATTCACTGCTGCTGTGTGGCATCTCGACGTGGCAAATCGATGATCTGATATGTGTGACCTGGTCATTTGTTCGACCGAGTTCGGTGTCTCGCCCCTTTCTCAACTCAGTCCGCCGAAGAAGCTGCCCAATACCGTGGACTATGTGGTAAACAGTGGAAGGGGGTTAGGGTTCTCCGTGACGACTCCGTTGGCGTACCCAGACCCCGGAACATACTCGAGCCTCATTCTTCATACGCTGGGCCGATTTATTGTCTAAAGAACAGCCGAGATAATGGCATAGTACAGGAACAGACCCTCCAAGGAGGAGAGGCGGAGCGCAAGGAGAAGGACATGTCAGAAAAAAAGAGAAGAAAAAAAAAAAGCCGCTCTTCGTCGTGCAGCGTGAGAGACGTGCCGGCACAAGAGCCGGTGAAGCCTCGTCTCCCCGACGGGATGCACTTGGCATTGGACTGGAGGTTTGGAAATGGAAGTGCAACATCATCGGTCTATTAGTGAAGCCCTATCGGCCTATCGATGAAGTCAATCGGGCTATTTGTGAAGCCCGGCGGTGGTTGCTATAAGGGAGGGGCCGTTATGTGGAGACGTGGATACTTCCCGAGAGATCTACATATTAGGGGGTCAATCGTACACGCGCCAAAGTATGTCGACTGCCGGCAGTGCATTGGGCAGGGGTTATGAATCGACATATCCGTACTTCCGTGCAGTTGACTTCCTTAAGGGTATGTATGAAGGAGGTTATTTGTCGATATTTCCGTATTTCCGTATAGTTTACTTCCTTGAGAGTATATATAAGGCTCAGAATCATTCAGTAAGGGTCATATCATGGAGGTGAACATGCAACTTGGCTGATAGTGAGTTCGCGGCATAGCATTGTACCCAGAATCCGTCCAATCCTCAGTCAACTCGTTGGTTTGACAAGTACTACTATCGACATGGCTTCTCTGCTTGAAGATTTCCCCCCAGAGGGCGAGCTGCTCAAGATGCAGGAGCAGTACCCCCTGCCCAATATTGCTCCAGGAACCGTGGATCCGGCCGGCCTGAGTGAAGAAGAGGCCACCAAGCAAGCGCTCGCCGCTCTGAGCACATTCAACGCCGCCCTGGAATCCGACAATGCTGAAGGGTTGGCGGGTGTCTTCTATGACAGCCAGGCGTTCTGGAGAGACCAGCTTGCGCTGACCTACCACATCCGCACCTTCGCGTCCCCCTCTGTGGTAGCCGCGGCCCTCCTCGAGACCAAGAAGCTCAGAGGCTGGACCGGGGGGCTCAAGCTGGTCGGCACAGCTAAATTTGCTATTGCGGGACCGACCCTTGTAAGCAAACTTCTGATGTCTATAGGGGGTAACGGTCAGAGAAGACGGAAAATAGCTTACAGGATACCCATTGACAGCAATTCATCGACCTCGACGTTTCTTTCAGGACCAGTTCACCGGCGGCCACATGCCGTGGTCGAGTGACACTGTTGCCGGTGAAGTCCCAGCTCGAGAACGGGGTTGAGACACTCTCATGGAAGCTATGGATTCTCAGTACCATACTCGAGAATCTGGACGTGCATCCGGAGAATGAGGCTCTACTGAAGTCTCCTAACAGACAACTGGAAGGCTTGGAGAAGATTGAGACAGACGTCTTCATCATCGGTGCCGGTAACGCCGCCGTCAGTCTGGCTGCCCGGCTGAAAGCTCTCGGCGTCGACAGTGTTTGCGCTGAACGGAACGCTCACATCGGTGACAACTGGGCTCTGCGTTATGACTGCATGAAGTTCCACCTTCCGACATCATGTGCCGACATGGCGTACTTGGGTAAGCATGTGGCCGGGCTACCTGATCCTAGAATTCTATGACTGAAGTTGACTTTGCTTGCTTCATGACACTGACGCGCGGTCTCACGGCTAGGCTATCCCGAGGAACTCCGGGGCTCTCACCTGCTCAACAGAGAGGACTTGGCTAATCAGGTACGGAGATATGTTTCGACCTTGGGCCTGAACGTAATCACCTCGGCAATTATAAAGGCGGTGCATCATGATCAATCGGCCAATCGGTGGATCATCAACTTCGAGACTCCGGCTGGCGAGCGTACAGCGGTTGCCAAGCATCTCGTACAGGCGACAGGTCTCGGATCGCAAATTCCGTACCGTCCGCAGGTTGCAGACGAGCACCTGTACAAGGGCATCAGTATTCACTCCACACGGTTCAAGAGTGGCAAGGAGCTGAGGGAGAAGGGGGCAAAGGTGCGTCACAATGAAGCTGCAGTTTTCCGGGTTGAAAATGTCTCTAATTCATGCGGTCTCAGTCTGTCCTCGTGGTCGGCTCAGCTAATACAGCGTTTGACGTTCTCGAGGACTGTCACGCTGCGGGACTCAAGACGACCATGAATGTCCGGTCCCCAACTGTAAGTGGTTCCAAGGAAACGAATTCGTTTCCCCTTCCGTTAGTCTCTTTTCTGAGTCCCGAGACATGTATAATGGAGTACCGAAGGCCGTACTCCTGGATCATACTGTCTTATTCCCGTTTATCCATATTCTAGGCTTTTTACTGACTCTCCGTGCCAGTATCTTATCCCAGTTGAATACATCTGTCACGAGTTAGATCAGGGGCTCTACGATTGGGGCGTCGAAGCGGGCGACAGGGTTTTCCATACCTGGCCCCAGGTCATCAATAGCCAGTGGGCCCGCAACCACTACACGCACCTGGCGTCAGAGGAGCCAGATCGGTACGCAAAGCTTGCCGCGGCAGGCTTCCCCGTCCTCGACAGCCGACCCGAGCACGGCACCAGCCTGTTGCACCACCTACTCGAGCGGGGCGGCGGCCACTATGTGGACACCGGCGGCAGCAAGCTGCTGGCGGATGGCGAGTGCGCAATCAAGGCCCGTGTGGAGCCTGTGGCCTTCACGGAGACGGGAGTCCGGTTCAGTGACGGCTCGACGCTGGACGTAGATGCCGTCGTCTGGTGCACGGGCTTTGCCGATAAGAATGTGCGACGCGTGGCCGCAGAGATCTTAGGTGGCGGCCCCAGTGCTCAGGACATCGCTTCTCGACTTGAATCCACTTGGCGCCTCGACCAGGAAGGCGAGCTCCGTGGTATCTATAAGCGCCAGCAACACATCGATAATTACTGGGTGGCAGGTGGCTTCACGTCGCAACACCGTTGGTACTCGAGGATCCTCGCCCTGCAGATCAAGGCGGGGCTCGAAGGCCTCCTGCCGCCAGCATATCGGGATACGCCAAATGTGGAGGCACTGCGAAAGTAGCCCGGATGGTTGTAGGACGGTTGGAAGTGGAGGCCAGGGCTGGGTGAACCGCACTGGCATACTCTGTATAAGACATGTATGTGATTAGTTGTGCTTTAAAGACTGGTGCAGGAACTTCTGCTCTTTCGAACCAGCGCAATTGCGAAAATATATATCTCCTACTCCAGATAACGCTCGTCGTTCAGCATCAAGATCAAGGCCAGCGGGTCGACTACACTGTATGGCGATCCAATTCCGATTTGTGTCGCAACTTTAGCCGACATCCAGATTCCTCTAGACTTAGTACCCAGGTTTATCAGCCTTATCGCTTTGTTGGAGCAGGCTGCCAAAGAAGCGTCCTTGTCACGGGTAGTGGATTCAGGGATATTATTGATTACATCATATCCTGGTAGGAGCTGCTAAGATGCACTGACTCGGTCATTTGAGATGCCTTCGTTTTGATCCCTGCAGTTTATCGAGATGTTGAAGAGCCGGTGGGACGTTGACTGTTTAAGCTTAAGGTTTAGGCTATGACGGTAGGCGGAAGGATCAACGGCCCGACCCGCGTGGTTAACTGTTGTGCTGATCCTGCGAGGCAACCCCCACTAGAGTCTGACCTACCTGTTAGGGCGGTTCCTGTCCATATCTGGAAAAGCCCCCTTCACTTGATCGAATTGCTATATAGTTAGCTCCAATCCATATCTTATCCAATAATCTACACAGGAGGAACTACTAGCAAGCTCGTTCTCCCGATTTCACTTGGCATCATGGTCTATCTCCGGCCCATGCGAGACCCTTCTCCTGATTTGCAATAACTTAGACCAGGACAAAGGCAATGCCAAGTAGTATTTGTCACGAAGATCGGTACCAGGCCGCTGCGGGCTGGAGGCGCAGCTTATCGTACCAGGGGTGGGGGTGCGAATGGCTCCACCGGACTTGTGGATAGCGCTTACAAGTACTTGTGTATTGAAGAGATTGTATCTAGAAGGATGTGGTGTCTTTTTGTGGAAACCCCGAATCTTACTTTATATATTGCCGCTAGGCGTGGCTTAGTAACGCTCAGTCTATAAAAGGGGAAGTCCTCCAGCTGCAACTGAAAGACATCACAGCCCAGTGAGGGCTAAACCTGTGGCCACCATAAGATTCTGCAGATCAAGGGGGAAGGGGTATTCGTAGAAGCTACTATTGAAAAGTCTCGGGTCGCATTGATGGTGAGTATTTGGCTAGGGTTGGTACGTGGGTTAAGAAGTTGTGTTAGCAGTGAAGCATGGGCAACTTATGTTTCTTTAAACATCATCCGTAGCGCAAAAGCAGCAGGAAAATATAACGACGACTACTGGGGTCGTTAGAGGAGGTATCTTCCTTCTTGGAAATTCTGATCCGAGTTATACGGGTGGATCCAAATGGAGATAGGTGGTGCAGGCATGGGTTATAACACAGGGTTCGGATGGGACAGCTATTTCAAAGACTTCTCAGATATTGATATGCAGTACGTAGATTGGTTTGGTTATCCTGAGTACACTGCCCGTAACATCATGTCGTTATCGGTAATCCTCTTATACGGTGTTCGGCAAGGGCACGAGGAGCTTCCTAATTGATATAGTGCGATAACAAGGATAACGGCCTCCAAAGGATCTGATAGTGTACTGACGACTGAGGACTAGTAATGGTTGAATAGTTGCTTTTTTGAAAATGATAGGCTAATAAAAAACTCGAGATTGGAGACCATCTTCTGCACTATGTAACCGTATCGAACATGTCCATGTCATGGCCGACAATTCCCTATAACTTGGCACTCGTTACATATGCCTCTGGCTCTATGGCAGGTGGAGGTTCCAAGGTTGCCAAACACATCTTGGAACGGCTACTCCTTCAGGTCGTGGGCGCTTATAACACTTACGAGACAAAACCCTGGGACGCCGACGCCCAATGACTCTGTATCACCAGCAATTGTTTCTAACCTTCCTGTCTTAAGGGTTTCTTTGTCATGAGTTGAAAAACTGCGGCACTGGATCGAGTACCGAGACATACAAAATGACTTGCTCGGAAAGTATGCGTTCTCGTCTCCAAAATGTCATAGCATGTTCGAGGGGTTCATTTATACGTATTAGTGATACCTCGGTACAGTGTAGTACTGTATGAACGCGTAGACATTTGGAGGGCCCTACGGATATGGATTGAGATCGACAGGTCAAAAGTGGAATTGGCCCCTGGAAAACGAGCACCCGCCTAAAGGGCCCACAGCGGGTGATGCAGCCCTGGAGTGCACCGCGAGAGCAGCCCCTCGGAAGTTTCCCATGCTTTCGGGGCGAACAGTGATCCCGGAACCGCGCCTGTAGCAGCTGACAGCTAACCAAGATTCTCCACACTGACCTGCCAGGCACCTTACCATACTGCACCTAGAACTGGAGCAGCTCAGCTTATGTACAACCTGGGAATAACAACAACAACCACCCCAGCAAACAACAACAGCTACTGCTGCTGTCGATCATACAAGCTTTGATCCAACAAAGCCATACCAGACAAACTTGGAATTCACTTGCACATATCTACCTACACTCTTTATCGGACCACAACCCACACTTGGTTCACCAACTTGAACTCCCTTAATCTGCGGAAGTGCGACGCCCGCACCCTCCCTCGTCCACAACCCCGCGAGCTGTTGGCCCCCAGCTACACTTTGCGACTACCACCCACGACTACCTAGTAAATACAGCAGTGTCTGATCTGAAAACGAGCGCAAATCCCAAAGTCGACTCCCATAAGCACGGAAATCAAGATAGAACGAACTTCCGAGTACGCCCCAACCCTCTTGAGTCGCATGTGCAACCCCATCGCAAGCACCATCAAGCATCCAGCAGTGCGGTCGGCCAATCATTGAGTCGTGTAGCGCCATTGCGAACAACACCATGCCTTCACCACGGCGGCTGCGCCTGCTTCTCATAGGAGTGGTCGCCATTGTCATCACGACACTGGTGTACACTTCGCACATGCGACAGTCGCAGGTTCCAGATACACGCACATTCGGCGATTTCTACGGTCGGACCAAGAGCGGACTGAACCGGGCGCATAGCGGCCAACAGCAGCAGCAGATAGTTCCAGACTCCAAGGGCGGAAAAGATAAGAATGGTGATGGAGAGCTGGATGAGGAGGATGCCCAACTGGCCAAGGAGATGTCGGAGCGTCTGAAGGCTGCAGAGGTGAAGGCGAAGGACGCCGCCAATGCCAAGGCTCCCAAACCAGATGCCCCAGAGAAGGTCATTGGCATTGGAAACTCCGCCGCCGGACAGGACAAGACCAAGGACAAGGCTGGCAACAAGCTTGAGGAGAACGAGGCGGAGGAGAATCACGAGGTCGAGACGACTATCAATGAGATTCTCAAGAAGTCGCCAGGTCAGTCGTTTTGATTGCGTGTCCTCACCCACAAGTAGCTTACTAATGCTGCGCACAGTCATCGTCTTCTCGAAGACGTATTGCCCATTCTCCAAGCGAGCCAAGGGCTTGCTTCTCGAGAAGTACTCAATCACTCCCGAGCCATATGTCGTGGAGCTGGACATCCATCCTCTCGGCAGACAGATACAAGACAAGCTGGGCAGTATGACGGGTCGCAAGACGGTACCCAATATTATGATCAACGGCAAGAGTATCGGCGGATCCGACGACATCGCGCAGTTGGATACCAATCATGAGCTCGTCGAGAAGATCCGAACACTCGGCAGTGTGGGTGGAAAGACCGTCGAGGTGAAGGAGCGATTCGAGGAGGAAAAGTAAGCTGGTACACCGTCTTCACAACGGGTACTGATTCGGCTCGTATGCAGACCTCGAGATCTACAGTAGGTGGGATGTGGACTTCTTATGGCTTGGATACCCCGAGAACAATTGCGCTCGCGGCTCCTGTCTCCACACGGTGCTTGGGCTCCTCTGGGTACAAGCGAGCATATCTCGATTCTTCGCAGCCTGTCGCAACCACATGCATTGCTGGCGTTGCGGCGTTGTCTTATTAGTTGGAAGGGATTGGTAGGGTCAGACCTAGCGGAGGTTTGTTACACCTTGAGTAATCCCTGGCGTTTCATTGAAAGATTTCGATTTTCTCACAATCAGCCTCGAACTTTCGCAGTTCACGGCTATAGCCTTGGTTATGTGGCAGCTTGCAGTCATGCATGGCTAGTCTTGGGACAGGTCGATGATATCCACTGAGTTTAAAGAAGTTCACGGTGTTATAAGCCGCCAAGCAGCAGTCGTATTCGAAGTCGAGGAGACAACCCTACACGCTTAGGAATACAGACTCTGGATCCTTTATATTGTCGAGAGGCACACCACACTATATATACATCACATTGCACAATTAGGCCAAGACAGCCAGTCACAGGTCAAAGGGGAGTTGACGCATGAGACTTGTTACTTGGAACCACTTCTCCCCCAAAGAGACCTATCATCAAAGTGACAATGGGCTGTCGAATGTCACAATACTCAATGGGGAAATTCCCCTCTATCACTGATTATTCTGTCTATTCCAGAGGCATCAGTAAAAGGCTTCTGACATGGCTACATCATCTCTTCTGCCAGTAATGTTCTCCCAAACGACCTCGATGATAAACGATTATGGCTGCTCACAGCTCGCAAGCCAGTCTTGGTTCCGTGACTAATTCACGTCGGTGATCGCAAGCTTATTCAAACATTCTTAGGTAGTCACAACGAATGGGAAAAGCAAAAGACTCTCTTCGACTTGGTGTAATCCATTCCCGTCTGTCACAGTACCGCTGGCCTGGATATTGCTTGCCGTTGTACGAATCACAGGGGCTACCCTAGGGTACCTAGGTAGTTCGACAGTCATCGCGACCCGTTCCTGACGGAGGCGGCTCTGTCACGGAAGCTTGTGAAGGAGCTATCGAGGTTATTCGAGGTCCCAGTAAGCTAGCTCCTATATAACATATCTTGAATTTCACCCCCAGGACCTTACTTACCGCCGACATGGTCAACAGCCAACACCAGTCAAAGCATAGTCTTCGCTCCGCACTATTGTCAACATCTTAAAGTAGCCCTCTGCTGTTGATTTTATTCATTGGTTTCTTGAGTTCAAAGCTTATCAGCCCACGTCTCTAAAATGCCTACTACTTTACTGAACGACGATGTTATCCTGGCTATCGCAGAGCCATGCGACCGACAGACGATCGCAAAACTAATGCGATCCAACAAGGTCAGTCAACCATTGTCAGTAAGCTATACAACTTCTTGAAGGGGCCGATGGCGCGGGCATGGCCGTTCGTCCAGGGACCCAAGAATAGACCCGACTTCGGGCAGCTTCGCATCGGTGTCAAGCTCGGCGACCAGGTCGTCGATCTCATCGAGGCCCTGGAAGGCGATAGCGAACTTGTTGTTGCCGCAGGCGAGGAGTGTGCTACGGAATTCAGGGACAGTGAAATCTCACTCCGGGGATTTCACGCTTTCATCGTCTTGTGGGCATTGAGCTGACGCCAAGTTCACCCAGGCGACCCATGCCCTCATCTCTGGCTACCAGCGCAGTATCAGCAAAGCCAAGCTGGAAAACTTCCCTGCGCTCCCGCAGACTCACCTCCTTACCTCCAAGGACAAGTCTCGGGTCGTCATCCCCGAAAAGCAGTCGTTAGTCGCCATCAAGGAGCTGGAACTACGCGAGTTGCGTATGACTTCACTCCTCGACAGAGGAGGTTTCATGCTCACTGACAATACTGAAACCCTGAGATTGTCAGTCGATTCCCTGGACAAGCTCAAGGACGGCCTCAGACGAGCAATGTACATCGCCGACCGCCTCGCCGACACCATCGCCGAGCCTGAGATTACCCGCACCAGGGACATCCTGTCCGACCGCATGGTCTCGCTGCAGCTCGTCCACAACACCGGCCCCATCCCAGACGAGAACCTGGCGGCGCTGCGTGACGCCGAGTACCAGGCGCACCTGGAGATCACGAAGGCCATCCGCGTCAAGCAGCGGGCGATCATCCGCGACCTCACCGGTGTCGACCTGGCCCTCCTGCTCACGCTCTGCGAGGCCGCTATGACGGGGTGGCAGCGGTACATGGCCAGGAACGCGGACGTGGACGTACGGTTCTTCAGCAAGATAGAGGCCTTCGGCGAGCTGGTGCTCCGCGAGGGCGCATCCTTCACCATCTGGGCCTTCGTCCGCGGCACGGGGTCCCTGCTCGCGCACGTGAACTGGGCCGTCGGGTACGTGGCGGAAGAGCTGTGGTGGCACGGGGTGGGCTTCAACCAGGACGGGGACGAGGGCCTGGGCCCGGCTGTGCTGGAGGAGCTCAGGGAGAGGTTCCTGGAGTCGAGGTCCACGGACGACTCTGACCTGGAGGACGATGACGAGGCAGAGCAGCTTGATGCGGATGACCCGATGGTGGTCAAGCAGTGGGCGCATGAGCTTGTGGCTGAGGCCATTGGCTGTGATGCGTGGAAGGGTTACTGTGCCGGCGGAGTTGTGCTTTCGCCGTGAGGTGGCACATGAAGGGAGGGCATATCGGGTCAGTGTCAGCCGGCTAGGCTGGGGGGACCATGACTGTTATTCACATTGGTGGATGCTTTGAGTTGTTGTTATGTGGTGGATGGTACCTGGACAACATCTCGGCCCGAACACACACACAACGGTTCCAGGTACAATGCGGGGAAAGCGTGGCGTTTGGAGCTTGGCGATGCAAGTCAACTCTTCTGATTATTACTGGCGTGGGTTTGTGGGAATGATCGGTGTCTTCTGCGTCTGCATCTTTCTCGTGTATTTATGATCATTGGTGGAGATGGGGTAGATGTGTCTGGAACATCGGTGGCACAGGGTCCGTGGATCAAGACTTGACGAATATGGATAGGTAGCAGCTTTGCCAACCTTTAGGAGTTGTACGCAGCAAGCATATTCCGGACCGAGCCGAGCTCACTACTTCATACCTAGTTATTCTGCTAGGTTCCATCAACAGCTCAACTTGGTCTGATCACCTAATGAATTCAACGCAAAGGTTTTCAGTAGCCTCGATAATTTCAGTTCCGTGGAACCACGGTTTCAAATGTCTGAAGTTGGTCCAAGGGTTGATGTGGATCAGGTATATGCACTCTTGTCGATGTAAGCTGCCCTCCTAGGTAGGTGACACGCAAGACATTGCCTGGGTTGCTATGAGTGATTGCGCAAGCCGAAACCAGTGCAGTCCAGACGCCCTGAATAGGTATATACCTTGTAGATAGTAATAATAAGAGCCTCCATTCGTGGCCCCAGCGATTCTGTCTTGATCAAGTTTCAACCTCTTCTCCCCCTTCGGAAATTCACCGTGTACCAGGAATCGGCTCCAAGGGACCAGAAGTACGTATGAGCCAGGATGATATAGCGTTTCAACGAACACGAGCCCCATATGCGACGTGGATCCGGGGTAAATCGCCGGGCGACTCGGATTACGGGCTGGCCTCTCCACTTTCCGCACACATGACCGGGTTCCCTAAGCAGGAGTGTGCACTAAAAACCCTTGCCTAGCATTATATCCAGTTCCATGCCACTGTAGAAAGGACAACATCAGGAGACAAGTCAAGATATATGAAATCGTTTACCGGGTTGAAAAGATTACTAGCTGATCGTAGGTAGCTTGTGGCAGGTATATTTACCAATTGAGTTGTCCGGTTTTTACCCACTTTATACCCAGTCTGGGTGCAGTAACAAGTCTGGTTGCGAGAATCACCGTACAGGGTGGGTACCATGGTTCTGGTGTGTACACTACCTGACTACCTATGGCCCAACCTTGGAAGGCAGTTACATGATGTCCCTAGCCTCTTGGCATGACACCCGGGCACCCGGGCAGATGTCGTATGCGAGATGAGGGGGAGTTGGGTAGATGCCGTCGGCCGGGCGGTTGCCTATTTCTTCCTCTGCGGAGCCGATGTGGACCATTGAAACGGATGAAGGTGTGCATTGAAAAGGAAGGCGGCTGGCGTGGACAGGTGCGACAACCATCTCCACCTCGCGGGTAGGGGGTGAGAGGTTCCTTGTGACGTTTCGAAGGGATACGAAGTCCACTGCTGGGAGGATCCGAAGAATTTTCTGTCTTGATATTCTCGATCGTTGCTGTTGATCTCTTACATGCTCGCTGGTGGCCGATCCGTCCTTCTTTACACTCCATATCAGTTGTACTCGAGTTATATCCGCTCTTGACTCACATATCGTTGTTTGTCACCGTCGTCACTCTCCCTCACCATCCCAGCCATGCTCACCAGATACATCCCCTTCATCACCCTCGCTTCGGCGTCCCTCACCTACAAGGGTGTCGACTGGTCCTCAGTCAAGGTCGTGGAGGACAATGGCGGCAGCTATAAGTCGACCAGTGGGAAGACCACGGCCCTCGAGACCATCCTCGCCGACGCTGGCGTCAACACCGTCCGCCAGCGTGTCTGGGTCAACCCGTCCGACGGCAGTTATGACCTGGACTACAACCTTGAGATCGCCAAGAGGGCTGTCAACGCCGGTCTGGATCTCTACCTCGACCTACACCTTAGCGATACCTGGGCCGATCCGGCTGACCAGGCTATTCCATCGGGATGGCCCACAGACCTCAGTGACTTGAAATGTAAGTAGCCTGGCGTCTCCCCCAATCCATCCGCCCCCTTGTATTAGTTAGCAGTATGACTGACCGGCCGGTGATGAAGGGGAGTTGTATAACTATACCCAATCAGTATCGAACTCGTTCGCATCGGCTGGCATCACACCCAAGATCATATCCATCGGCAACGAGATCACCGACGGCCTGCTCTTCCCCACGGGCAAGTACACAGACTCGGCCAGCTTCAGCAACATCGCGTCGCTGCTGCACAGCGCGGCCTGGGGCATAAAGGACTCGGACCTGACCGCGCAGCCCCAAATCATGATCCACCTGTCGGATGGGTGGAACTGGGACACGCAAAAGTGGTTTTATGACGGTGTTCTGGCGGCCGGCGAGCTGGCCTCAAGCGACTTCGACGTCATCGGCGTGTCTTACTACCCCTTCTACAACGAGAAGGCGACACTGGCGAGCTTCAAGTCGTCCCTGACCGACCTAGCCTCGTCGTACGGCAAAGACCTCATTGTCGCCGAAACCAACTGGCCCAATAAATGCACCAGGCCGGCCTATACCTTCCCGTCTGACACCACGAGCATCCCCTTCTCTGCCGCCGGCCAGACCACCTGGTTGAAGGATGTTGCTGCCATCGTCGAAGCTGTCGACAATGGACTCGGTCTGTTCTATTGGGAGCCGGCTTGGTTTGGCAATGCCGCGTTGGGTAGCTCGTGTGAGGACAACCTCTTGTTCTCATCCTCCTCTGGGGAACCCCTGTCGAGCTTGTCGACATTCGCCAGTCTTTAATGGGCTGGAAGAAGGTATGAGCGCGGAGAGGTCTGGGTGGTAGGGATAATTGACGGCCTTCAGGTTGTTATCACTTGTATATGTTCTGTGCATAAGTCAATATGATACGCCGTCATATTCGGGAAAGCTCCAAGCACTGGCTCGGCCCTGTAGACTGGACCGAGTTGTTTACCGCACCTGTATATTGTCTGCCCACTGTGTGTCCGTTGATAGCGGCGTCGTCATACTTACCGGCTACAAAATATGCGGATGAGCCGAAGGTCCGCACAAAGCAGCTACCGATTTGACAGCTGTCCCAAGTCAATTACCTAGGTCCCTTGGTGGTCGTCGCACTGGTCGATGATGCAACGTCATCACCTAGCAGGTATATACCGACTGCCGGAAGGCCTTCAGCAACGAGCAACGCGCGTTCTTCAACACGAAAGACATAGAGCTGGCAGGCTGGTTCCCACATTGGGTCGCCACTGATGCCCCCAGCTGAGACAGGTCACTGGCCAATAATGTGTGGCGTGCATGTACCAGGCCACGAGCAAGGTTGTCGCACACAGCCACTTCAGCCACTTACTTGTTTCTGTCTCTAGCAATTTCGGGATAAGCAGACTCCCCGTCTTCCTGGATCGTCTTGAAACTACCTAGGTGCATGGGATGGCGGCGGACCGCGCCTTTGGGCGAGCTCGCGATCACGAGCTGACGATGGTCGCGGAGAGATGGAGAGCAAAGTGCGTGTGTTACCCTCACAACCTCAACTGTGCATGGTTAGCATGTACGTCAATATGTACTGTGTGAACAAGGGCCAGTCAATCAAATGAACGAAGGGGGTTCCGCAGGTCATCTACCAATGAGGCTGATGTGCTGACTTCAGCGGCGGTGTGAGGCGCACATACATACCTGGGCAAGTACTACCTAGTGTAGTAAACCATTGACTGCCCAGGTGGGCAAAAGAGATCGTGGTGCGCTCTCGCGTCTTCCAGACTTCAGCCGAGGCCCAGGGGCTATTGCACATACCTACTTAGGTAGGTAGAAAACCATTGGGACCTCGGGAGTGATTCACATATGACCGTGCGGGCACTTCCCAAACTGAAACGTACGTATTGTAGGGGTTGAACTCAAGGTTCAAAGGGATCGCCAGATATAAGGATACGGAGACAACCTCCTAACTACATAGTACCAGTACCTAGGTACCCTTAGGTAGGCTGCTGGGGTCAGTACTCTGGTACATATCTGCACACCTAAGTGGTAGTCAGCATATCCGACCATGTATCGCGGTACAGTGCAGATCGCAGTCGAGTGGTAGAAATTGTGCCCCAGATCATTGCCCGTAGCAGCCAAGTACGCCATGTACTATGTAGTAGTGGCGCCATTCAATATTTACCAAACCAGTAGGCCGGTACAGTCTTGTGCAGCATTGGGAAAGGACGTTCCAGGGTGTATTGGTGTGGCTGATTTGCCAATGCTGCCTTGTAGCCCGATATGGCATAGCAGCGGCAGTGGCGGGGGCAATTGAGGACTCTCACTTCCTCTTTGGTCATCGAGGGTAGCATCGCCGGAGCAGGTGCACCCTCAAGACAGCTTAGCCTGTACAGCCCGTCACGTCCTGTGTGGCCCTCTTGACGAGAGTGGCCTGAACGCCTGGACGGCTGATAATCCCCTGCTACAAATCCGTACGAATCTATGTAGATCCTATCACTGTCACCCACCGGTAACTTCATCACCTGGTGATGGCCGTCTCCACACACAAAGAAACCTCAGCTTCAGGGCTTCAATAGGCGACCAGACCGTAGACTTGCCAATTAGACCTTGGAAAGCGTATCAGGCATGGGCCGGATGTGATAGGAACCGAATGGGACCGAGGGAAAGTATTTAAAATGCTGGGATGTTGGTGAGCATTGCCCAGGCACACCAGGTAGGTGGTGGTTGCTGTACGATTGTAGTATATGATCAATGGATTGATTGCATCTACGTAGATGCGATCAATGATGGGAATGTGCCTCCCGCCTCGCTTACACAGTACCATAAGAATACAGGATGCTGGGCCACGGCGCGCAAGACGGCCCGTGCAAACCTGGTTGCACGCGACACGGTGTACTCTGTACAATGTACTGTGTAGAAACCGCCGCACTCCCTCTTGGCCAGATTTGTTAACTGAGCGACACTGGCGCCACTTGAGTGATTATCGGTTGGTCGAGGAACGTATGTCTGGCCTGATCGTGTTTGTGATATCTCGGCGTGACACCGTTGGGGGATGCCAGCTTCTTATTGAGTGCTGGTTTGATCCGGAGAGGAAGAAACAAGAGGCCTTGATTTCAGGAAACATTCAACTGGTCGGCATGTCTTGGCTGGCTGGCAGGCTGGCTGGGCTGCTGGGCTGGCTTATGACAATCGATCGAACTGCGCCACTCTGCTGCCCGCGTCCAAGGTACGAGCAGTGCCCCACGTTACCCCGGTCCGGTCACTTCTTTGCCCGTCCACTGAGTCCCTGATGAGTCCACCATTCAGCCCATTCAAGCTTGCATGAGGCTCAAGCCCATCAATTCTGCTCGTTCTGCCCGTTCTGCCCATTCCATCATTCACATTTCGAACCATTTTTCTGTCTTTCCCAATTCGCTGCAGTGACCCAAGGAAAGAACCCCGCCAACACTTCACCTCAGACTACCTCTAGACTAGGTACTTAGTAGTCCACGGGTACCATATTCACAACCTAACCCAGTAGGTAAATCGTCTCTATCAACGGCGCTTTTCACTTACACATATCTATACACTACACCACACTATATTACACTATACGGCCACACGAACCATTCCAAGGCCCGTACCACCTGGACCCTGCTAAAAAACCTGTACTGTCCTAGAATTCATCACACTGTGGTTCGTTTCGTTCCAAACGCAGCAAAAAAATTACGGGCACGGAGCTACATTTTGCATTGACATTTCTCAAACAAAGCCGTAGCCCGCCCACGGCTCAAACCCGAATTCTCGTTCTCAAACCTCCAACTTGGGACAGAGCTCGCGCCACGATCCCCCCCAACGCCACACATCACAGCCTCGACATTCCGTCACCCAGTGCGCCCGGCTTCTGCGCAACCGAGTCGCGGTAAACGGCAACATCGCGCGCGCGCGCGCTCAAAACCACTACGGGACTTTTCCCCTCGAATTGCTCCTGCTCACCGCTGCACATTCCCGCCCGGCAAATTGCCTTTGCCTCATGGCATCGGACAACGAGGCCATCGCGACGGAAGCACCCCTCACCACCGCTGTCGCCGCTCTGTCCGCCACAGCCCCTCCTGCGAGCACCACGTCCGAACCCGTCGCCGCTGCCACCAGTCAATCGTCTCTCAAGAGGCAGCGGGAGGCGACGCCGTCCTCACCAACATCTGCTACAGCAGGCACAACCGGTCGCGATTATTCCCCCGTCAAAGTTGCTCGCCTCGGCCTCACAGCACATTTGTCTCCATCACTTCAACTTACCGGCGTCGCGGCGCTGGAAGAAGAGCGACGTCGGAGGGAAGAGGAACAAAGGCGCAACCCGCCGGGCATCAGCGATAACCCAAGCCATAAGACACTGAGCGAACTCATGTCAGGAGGCACCCTGGCCATTAGCCGTCCTCAGGACGCGCCTACGAACATGGACGCGCCCACGAATATGGACGAGATTGCGCTCGCCGCCGAGGCTACCGCAAAGGCCCTCGGTCCTCCGGGCCCAGTCACTATACCACAGCCCAATGTTTCCGATGCGAGGACAGACATAAGCCCCCAGAGCGCGACCAGCGCAGCAGGTGCCGCCGACAGCCATCCCGTAATCAGCAGTCCTGCGCCCATGGATATAGACTCTCATAATGAGCGACAAAACTACTCATCACAGCCTGAGGCGCAAATGGAGGACAAGGCGGCGACATCCCTCTCCTATCCTGGTTTCCAGTCACAAGGCAGCGCAATGGCAGCTCCTGCACCCCCGAATCGTCATTACAGCCTTCCGAACAACGGGGACTCCACGTCGACATCGTCTAAGAGGCACAAGTGTCCATACTGTGATACTGAGTTCACGCGACACCACAACCTGAAAAGTCATCTGTTGACCCACAGTCAAGAGAAGCCGTACTTGTGTCAGACGTGCAATTTGAGGTTCAGAAGATTACATGACTTGAAGCGACACGGGAAACTACACACAGGCGAGAAACCACACATATGTCCGAAATGCGATCGCAGGTTTGCTCGTGGTGATGCGCTGGCCCGCCACAGTAAGGGGGCCGGCGGCTGTGCTGGTCGACGTGCTTCAATGGGTAGCTACGGCGAGAACGGCGAGTTCGATGGGACGGCTCGCAATGACGGGGACGACTCAGCCATGGTTCTCTACGAAACCAACGGCGATGTGGACATGTCAGAGGAGGATCGCCGAAGACTCAGTTTGCCGTCAATGAAGGCGCAGCAAGTTGGAGGCTCCCCGGAGGCTGCTGGGTCACATTCCCGAACTTACCCTCCTGTCGGGCCACGGGCAGGGCTACCAGGTGCCCTCTACCATCCACATGTTGAGCGTGGCGGCAATGTCGCTTCGAGCGCTTCTTCGAGCCTGGTCAATAGCATTGCCGGTGGGCACCCCTATTCCTATTCTTCTCGCCATTCCCCAACACCAGTCAGCAGCGATGGAAGCTCATCATTTCCCACTCAAGGCATCACAGAGAGTCCCAAGCCTCTGAGCCCTGCTGTTCATGACCAGAGTAGCGTGGCTCGGCAGCATTCTCCAGGTGCAACTAGTCAATATCAGCAACAGCAGCCATACGCCCGCCACCCACCGGAGCGAGATGCACACCCTGGAGCACCGCTGCCTCCATCACATGGTGAGTCACTTCGAATGCAGCTCCTGGCCAGCTATGAGCACGGACCTGACACGCCACAAGTCCAACAACCTGCCGCAGTCGTGTCTGCAAATGATCCTGCTCATTCACGGACAACTGGTGGCTCTGTCGGTCACGCGAACAGCGGCGATTCCTCTGCGAACCTGTTTGCGCAGGGGGAGCAGGGCTTGTGGACCTATATCCAGCAACTGGAGGATAAAAACAAGGACCAGACCGAGAACTCAGAGGCGAAACTCAACGATCTCAACCTGCGGCTTGCGAGAGCGTATGGACAGATCGGTGATCTCACAGAGGAGGTCGGTGGCTTGAGAGGCGAGGTTGGCGGTTTGAGGGACGAAGTCAGCAGTCTGCGCAAGGAGCTAGAGCTGGCGAGGAGCCGGCAGAGCATTGATGGAGCAACGCCACTTTGATCCGTAAGTTTCCCATCGCTTTGTCTGAGCCAACCTTACCTAAATCCCTTTTCCGGTTTTTCCCCACCACAGGCTGTCACATGGTTCCCATATTGAAAAGGCATCCAATTAACATTTCTTTTAGTGACTATACTCGGTCGGTCAGCGTACAGTGTTGAGTCGCTGATTGTATCGCGAGCATCATCGTCATTACCAACGATGCGATCAACGAGATACATCTACACTTCAAAGGCTCCAAACTGTGAACAGCTTCAATCCCGTCGGTCCGATGCATGTCCATGATTCCAGACGCGATCTCAATGGCAACGATCAGAGTGCGACATATAGCGATGAGGTTGCACCTTCGCCTGCACATCTGCAGGAGCGTCTTCTGGCCATAGAGCCCGAGAGATGTTATCAGTTGGCTGCGATGTCAACTCAGTTGGGTCGATGCTGATATCACTCAGGCTCGAGCAGCCAACTTCTGCAGATGGGAAGAGGAGGCATTCGCCAGTAGATATCGTTCGAATTGTTCCTCAGTCTTGAAATAGTGCTGAAAAACAGACGATAACGGGCACGCGCATGGACCATAAGGTCAGGTCATCATCAGGGCTATAAACACATGCAACAAAGCCGTGCAGCCCGAAAGGGCTTGTTCTCACCAACCTCGACAACTACTGGAACTGCCAATATGCTCACCAGCTCCTACCGAAAAGCAGTGCGTCTTTTCCCTGCAAACAACCCTCGCAGGCAGGCAAGCCTCAAGCCTCAACAACCTTCGCTAGCTTTTTCTCCCAACCATCCGACAATGTGCATTTCAGGCGTGGAATTTTCAGCATCAAAATTCTCATGTCGCTGGCTCTCACGTTCCATTGCGGCCATCACCCGCAACTAAACATCTTGCCCCCGCGGGGTCTGCATCGCTCGTCTTGTTCCTCTTCTTACTATCGCTGTACTTATAGCCACCGATCTATGTTTGCTCGCCGGCGGGAGGGGGATTGTCTCATACAAAATCATTCGCAAATGGGAAAAGGGGGGAGGGCTGGGACCGTAAACAGGCGTTTGGCTTTTCAGGGAACGGGAAGGCATGGTTCATCACCGAAGGTCGGGACTTGGGAATATCTGCTAGCTGACGGTCGTTTTTGTTTGGCGAGTCCTGACACCTGGGGTTAACTCTGGGGCGGGGAACGGGGAGTGGAAGGGGCCATTGGGGGAAAAAGAGGCTACTTAATGAAATCTAAGAGGACCTTCGCTCTCATTTTGATTCGCTTGCTCGTGTGTTCAAGAAGTCGTGTCTCCTCATTCGCAGTTGCTGACGTCTAACCATAAAGGAAGGAAGTGGGGCGGTATAGGAGCGTTCGCTATGATGTGCTGCTGATCATGGGGAGGTCTACAACATTGTATTTTGTGAGATTCTCCCTTCTAGGGCAGCGCTCCTTGCTGAGGCAAGCCATTGTATAGGTTGTTAGTGATTTATTAGTTACGTGCAAGGCTATTACATTGACTGTATACGACATTGATAATGACGAGAACTCTTGCCGTTCGCGTCGAAGAGAGGCTTTGGCCGTCAGTCATGTTGGATCCGACATCAATGGCACCCAGTGGTGGTCGACATTATCCTGCTTTCGGGAGCCGATGACCGGGCAGAGGTGCGCATGAGTTACGCTGCTCACTGGATATCACCCCAACGCGATGCTCTAATTTCATGATCATTTGTGTTGGTACAAGAGCCCTGGATTGTAGAACAGCTCTGCAGTCCTCCCTTCTCACGTGGCCCCGATCCCATCTATCGTCATTCATGATACGCCTGCCTCAGATCTCCTCCA
The DNA here is from genome assembly GCA_003795295.1 of Cytospora leucostoma. NCBI lineage: Eukaryota > Fungi > Ascomycota > Sordariomycetes > Diaporthales > Cytosporaceae > Cytospora > Cytospora leucostoma. The sequence continues at coordinate 582,487 of LKEB01000001.1, read as the reverse complement.
ATCAAGCGTCCACATATTAATCAATGTCCATCCTCTCGGCCGGCAGCTCATGCACGCTCACGAACTTGGTGAGCTGGTCCTTCTTGATGATCTTCTCGTTCAGCACGGCCGTCGTGCCCTTGGGGAACTTGTACGACTTGAGCTTCTGGCTCCTCTCGTTCGGCCTGACGTATCCCCTGTGCAGCGTCGTCTTGTCGGCGGTGATGACGGCGACATCGACGTTGCTGCCCGAGCCCAGGTCGTTGAAGATACCGGCCTGGATGGCCTGGCTGCACAGCTCGACGGCCTCCTCCTTGGACAGGTCGGGCTTCCAGGAGCTCTCGAAGACGCTCATGGCGGCCAGGCTGCCGGAGCCCATGGTCACGTAGGGCAGCTTGTCGGTGCTGCCGTGGGCGTGCACGGTGAAGAGGTGGGTGCCCGTGGGGTCGACGCCCGCCACCACGAGGTAGGCGCCGATGTGGCCCTGGTACCGGAACAGGTGCTGCTTCAGCATGGTCATGCACGTCACGACGCGCGGCTTGCGGCCCGTGGAGAGCGAGTGCAGCTCCAGGTTCGACGAGATGATGGCCGTCGTGAACTCTGTGTCCGCGGCCGTGCCCGCGCCCGCGCACCAGATCTGCGGCGCGATGTAGTGCAGCTTCTCGCAGTTCTTGTCGGCGACGATGGGGCCCGAGGTCGCACGGGTATCGGCTGCGATCTAGGTGAGGTTTGGTCAGGTTAGTCCGGAGGGAGGCAGCTTTGATAGTGGTGGGTGATGGGTGGTCGGTGGATGGATGGCGTTGGAGCTGCAGGATGGGGGTTCTTTGCTGGGGGTCCCTTTGGAATTGTACTGACCACTACACCTCCGTCAAATATGCATCCTACGATCGTTGTTCCTGTGCTGGTGGCTTTGGGGAGAGGGACGCCTCGCGCGTGCAGCGCTGCGTTGCGGTTGTAGTTGGAGAAGTCGAAGCCCGGCATTGTGGCGGCAGCAGGACAGGACCTTCGAGAGTAAAAGGTCGATCCGGGGTCTCGAATTCGTTTATCGTAATGGAGAGTTACCGTTGTTGCAGAGGTTCGTTGGGGTTAGAAGGTGGAGGGCGGGATGGGAGTCGTGATGGAAAGTGGGACGTGGTGGTGAGAGCTGCACGGGTGGTTGTTTGGCAGGCACAGGTTGGACGAGGCAGAAGAGTAAGGAAGTACTGCGGTACGGATTAGTAGTGAGCTGGATGACGAGGCTAAGAGCTGCCTTCCACCTGTTTGGCCTTTCCACCTTTCCACCTGCAACCCCCAGACTGCAGGGCACTACTAGACACACTAGAGCATATCCCTGTCGCAGCATGGGCCCAAGCTTCTGGCTTTGGAGCTCTGAGTTGCCGCTGAGTGGGACTGGAAACGGCAGAAATGGCAGGGGTGGTTTTAGCAGGCAAATACATCGCGACTGTTACCATCCAATTCCAGACCTGCAACTTTTATCGACCTGACTTCGCCAAACATCCCAACAGCCCATACGTATCTTGTCTACGCCCCTATAAGCCCTTATTTCTAGAGTTCGACGTCACTTCTGATATCGCGCGACACAAAGCTTGCTTCCACCCTCGATTGATGATCACAACCTATAGTAAGACCTGCTTGCCTGATCCCGTTACGGCGGTCCCCAGGCAATCGTCAAGATGGAGATAGGCAAAGACCTTGAAGTGATCCAGACTGAGGTGAGCTTGATAGAGAGTGCTCCATGTATTTCGCTGCTAATCAGGCCTTTCACCCACAGGGTCTCGGGTTCCTCGCCATCGCAGGCGACGCGAAAGTTCAGTTGACGCCGCCATGGTCGCCTCCTCCCGCTGCGACAGCGTCGCTACTCAGCATTGCTCCTCGAAAGGGTCTCGTCGCCACAGCTGGCCCAGATGCCATATACCTCGCGTCGACAGAGTCAGTACGGAAGGCCTTCCAGAGCGAAAAGACCGGCGAAACCGAATTTCGTTCATTCGAGCCCGAAACCAAGATACCCCTGCCCATGAGGATATCGCACCTGGTGTTCACACCCGATGAGCAATACTTGGTACTATCAGCAGAGCAGGGTGGTGGCCTGGCCGTCTATGAGACCCAGGCACTGCTCCAGGGTTCCTCACAGGCGGCTTTCGAGATTTCTACTAGTGGCGAGAGTGTCAAGGCCTTGATCCCCAACCCTATGCCTGAGCTGGCAGAGCTTTGCGCTGTTGTCACGAGCAATGGAAGTCTTTTGATGGCCAACTTCAAGGAGAAGGCTCTTTCCAATGGCTCGAATGGTCCCGTTATTCGGAGCCAGGTTACCAGTGCGGCTTGGAGCACGAAGGGCAAACAGCTGGTCGCAGGTTTGGCGGATGGAACTGGTGTTCAAATGACGCCGGATGGCACCGAGAAGGCACAGATACCCAAACCAGACACAATCGCGGACTCTCACGTGGCTTCGATAGCTTGGCTCGAGAATCATGTCTTCTTGGTGGTCCACACCCAAAACACGGGTACACCACCTTCTTCAGAGTACCACATTGTCACGCGACATGCGCCAGCAGGCCAGACGCCGTCGTTCGAATACCGCAAACTTCTTGATCCTGTTGACCCTTTTGGAAACACGGAGGCGCCGCAATACACTATCTTGCGGCTGCGAGACTACCCACCGAACATCCAAGACTTGCTCTTCGTGGCATCTACAGCACATGATGGCATAGGGCTGCTCACCAGGTCCAAGGTGCCATTAGCTACTGATGTTCCTGCCGAAGACATCACAAATGTTTTCACCACGACTGAATTCACAGATGACTCCAAGAGAGCAGAACTTCCTTCCAACCCTACAGACTACTCCCCGACATACCCAATTGGGGTTTCGCTAGATCTGTCCAGCAAGAACAAAGTGTACAGGCCCATTCCGTCGGACGAGGAAATCGACCAGTCTCCCGGACCTCTGCCCGCGTTGTGGGCACTCAACACAACCGGAGTTTTATCTGCTTGGTGGGTGGTGTACAACGACGCTATTCGAGAGGGAAAGACGTATCCGGGCATGGCCGCGGTTGAAGGTGAGCCTGCTACACAACCTGCTGCGCCTTCCACCACGTCGGCTTTCGGTTCGCAGGCGACAAGCTCTCCCTTTGGCGGATCGTCAGCTTTCGGCAACACTGCGCCGGCACTGGCTCCAGCAACGGGGACACCAAACCCTTTTGGAGGGGCGGCGGCGGCTACATCTGGACCCACGTTTGGCACACCATCCTTCGGTACACCCAGTTTTGGGTCCAAGCCTGCCGCTCCGGCCTTTGGACAGTCTGGAGGACTTGGTGCCAAGACTTCGCCATGGGCTACGGCCGCGGCTGGTGCTGCCACACCAGCCTTTGGCTCTCATGGATTCTCCGGCTCTGCAGCACCTGCAGCAGGAGGTTCTACCGGCGGCAAGGTGTTTGGCGGCGGAGTGACCCCTGCGATTCCCTCGGCAGGAGCTGGCTTTGCGTCATTTGCCGGCAAGGGTGGTGGCTTTGCATCTTTGGGTGGCAACGATAGCGGCGGGAGCATCTTCTCAAAGCCCTCCACTTCGAGCCCTTTTGGTAGTAATACCAGTAGCCAGAGTGTATTTGGGACGCCATCGGGAGCCCCAGGACTCACAGGAAATAGCAGCACTGCCTTCCCACCTCGGGCCAAGGAGGATTCTGCCTTCGGCTCCTCTCCTTTCGTCCTTGGAACGACGTTCAAAGCAGATACCACCTCTGTGAACGATAGCGAGAAACCCAGCGGAAGCGGTGGTCTCGGCCTCGGTGGATTCAGCTCCTTACTAGACGATGCTGCATCCAAGCCAGCTGACTCACAGACCACTTCGAAAGATGAAGACATGGATACGCCGACTCCTACTATTGACCAGGAGAAACCCAAATCGATTTTCAGTGTATCTACGGAGTCGACGACACCTACATCCACGCCTGCGCCCTCAAAATTCTTTTCTGCTGACTCCACGGCATCAAGACCTAATCCCTTCGCTGCGCCGCCCAGTACCAAGAGCCCCTTTGCTGTACCGCCTAGTACCAGCAGTCCCTTTGCTGCACCCACGATTGCGAAGGCCAATCCTTTTGCGCCCAGTAATGATGCAGAGAAGTTGAAGCCCAGTCCTAGTGCTTTTGGATCAGTATTCGACAAGAAACCCAGTACATCTGTTTCCCACGACAAACCTAATCCATTTGCTCCAAAGGCAAAAACTCCTGAGACTGCAGCAGAATCGCCTCTGCCGCCGGACACAACGAGTAAGACAGCCTATCCGTTTGGAGGATCCTCAACTTCTTCCATAGCTTCCGCTAAATCCGCAGAAGTTCCCAAGAAAGCGGCAGACAAACCCGATTCGATCGGCAACGTCGACTCCACGAAATCTCCATTCATCAAAGAGGAGAGCCTCACACCAGAGGAAGCACCTTTGCCTCCAGATTTTACCAACCCCAAGACAGAATCGAAGTCGTCCTTGTTCGGGTCTAAGCAGACCCCTGCGGTGCCCGAGGTTCCTGACAGCGGCGAGGATAGTCTAGAGGAGGATGAAGACGGGAGCGAGGCCGAAGAAGAAGAGGACGAGGAGGACGATGAGGACGATGAGGAGGAAGGCGAGGAGGGTGAGGAAGAGGAGGCTGAGGGTGGAAGCGAGGGCAGCGGGGTCGATGTTGCTAAGGATTTCTCCCCCAGTTCGACAGGCGCCGGTCACTCCCCCCAGAGCTCATTTGCTGGCATAGCTGGCAGCACTTACTCGGTTATCCAGGGGCCTGATGCAGCACAGTCCTCGTCACGTCCTTCACTGTTCGGCGAATACAGTCGAACCGCGCCTGTCTTTCCAAAACCTGCGCCTACCAGTTCACGGTCGCCGAGTCCTTTCAGAAGCTCATTGACACAGAGCATGCTGCCCGGTGACGGTCTGCAGTCTGGTAGTGCCCCGGGCATGGCCTCGCAGATTCTGAGAGGATCTCAATCGCAGAGCTCTGCTCACGGCAGCAAGACGATCAGCACAAGGCTTCAGCCTCACGAAGACCCCAACGTAGCGCTGCAGAAGCAGGCTCAGAAGAAGCAGGCTGAGCAAGAGCAGGCATTGGAAGATGACGAGTTCGAGGTGGTCCAGAACATGCTCGAGAGCGAAGTTGAACCATCCTTGGATATTGGCGAGTTCAACGCCTTCAACAGCGTTCCCGCAGATGCCCATGCTTCGACAGTTGCTGCTCAGGTAGAAGCTCTGTATCGCGATATTAACGGGATGCTGGTGACTCTGGGTCTCAATGCTCGAGCACTAGCCGGCTTCATCAAGGGCCATGAGGAGCTTCGCAAGAGTGACCAGAAGACCCAGGACGACCTGGCCTACCCTGAGGACTGGGTGCTGTGCGAGACTGAAGATCTCAGCCACATCCTGGATGAGGAGTTGGCACCAGAGCTGGAAGAGGGACGCCTTCAGGACCTAGATGACACCTGGGACACATGCCAAGGTCTCGTGCGGGAAATACCCAAGCTTCGAGCCAAGCATCAAGATATCAGGCGTATACTCGGTACGGTCCTTGACCCCGACCAGGCCGCAGCCGCGCGGTCCCTGCCTCTGAGCGCAGAGCAGGCAGCCCAGCAGAATGAGCTCCGTCAGACGTACGCCAAGATAACCAAACTCATGGCCGACGCCGAAGGCGCACTCACGATGCTCAAGACCAAGCTCGCCTCCCTGGCCGGCACCTCGGGCAAGTCAGCGGCTGTGCCGACCGTCGACGCCGTCATGCGCACGATCCAGAGGATGACCTCGGCGGCCGAGAAGCGCAGCGGAGACCTCGACGTGTTGGAGAGTCAGCTGCACAAGGTGCGCCTGGGCAGCTCCGTTGGGCCCTCGAGCCGCGAGGCTTCTCCCTCCGTGACGCCGCAGCCCGACAACAGACAGTCACTCAGGATGTCGGGCTCCGTGTACAACACGCCCTCACCGCGACCGCGCAGGTCACTAATGAACTCGGTCAGCTCGCTCAATGGTAGTGTCAGCCGGGCCACGCCGACGCCACGGAAGAAGCTGAGCGGCTTCACGGAGGTGGAGAAACTTGCTGTACGGACCAAGCTGCAGAAGAGGCAGGCTGTTCTTGGCCAGTTGAGGAGAAAATTGGTCGAGAGCGGGCCGAAGATGTCTAGGTACGGCGATGGGAAATAGATGAGGGAGGGAGGGGATTGTATATCTGATGAAGAGGGGACTTGGACGTATTGGTTTGTGGCGCTATTGGTGTATTAATCGTTCGGGCGGAAGGGGATCCTTCCCGCGCCTATGGAGTGGGGACCACTTTGATCAACGGCAAGAGATGGTAGATGATGGTCGAGGAACAGAACAGGTTGACTAGATGCCTATTCGTACCGAATCTCAGAAGAATTACAGGAAGGGCCCGTGGCTCCTGATAACAACACGCCGGTGCTGCAATCAGATGTGGATACGATACACTCTGGCCGTGATGCGACGTGGGACATGCGAATACCCAACAAGCTTCGGGCCAAAAGAAATCAATCGGATACAACAGCGACCCAGACACACCACTTGGTCTTTGGACCAGGGGCGAGTTGTGCTCAGGGCAGACATGAGGAGAACATACGAACTGAAATCAATCATACTTCCCCGGTCTTCGGAGGCATCGAGCATGGAGTTGGCTCGAATGTCACAAGAGTACTGGTGTGTGCTCTGTCGGAACTAAATAGTGTCACTGGCCAAAGGCTCTAAATAGAACGGGATGTTCATACGAGGTAATGTTCTGCAATTGAGACTCGGTTCCTTTGTGGTCGCTCCTTATCGGCTGACTGGTGCTTCTAATAGTGCCGTAAGGCTCAAACACGAAGGTGTAACTCAGCTTGCATGGAGTTGCAGCATCGCATCGGTCTGACCACCCTCTTGGATAGGTCCTCGTGAGTGATCTCCCCATCCTCAGGCTTCAATTCCGCTGCGACCAGTCGCATAACCCCAGGGGCGTTTCTGCCTAGCGCCTGTCACACACGACCAGGCAACTTCAAACAATATCTCGGGACGAAGAGACGGCGAGGACGCCGTGTACAGTTTCATTCCCGAATTCTGTCCTTTATGAGTCTGTTTCCAGTATAATAGACTGCTGGACTGTACAATAAGTATAATCATCGCCAAACTCTCCATTTGGGCGACCTAAAGCCTGCCCGCCCCCACCTGGGCAGTACTTGAACAGCGTCCACAGACACCATGGGATCACCTCAAAGTCAGCAGCCAAACCAAGAGAGGTCGCCACTGTTGAGCGGTGAACCCCAACAAGAGATCTTGGTTCCGAGCCCAGATGGACAGGTCAACCCTGTGAACCATACTCAAGCAAGACATTGCTCTGCCCAGCCAGCAGAAACCGGGAGTGGCACAGCCTTACCAGTTCCAAATCCGGCAGAGAGACCACAAGCTTCCATGCATGATCTCGAGACGGAAGAAATTGCCAGACAGTCCTCGCCGGGCTCTCTCAGGGGGTCAAGATCACTCAGCCTCGATTCACTCCAGCAATTGCCCTCGGAACCTGGCACATGGGACGACAACCCTCCCGATCACTGTCATTTGCACCAGCCTTCGCCCAAATTCTGGGATCCTGTCTGGCTTCGAATTCCCACTTTGATTACGTACGCCTTTTGTCTAATTGTCGTGGCCTTGACGGCCTTGGCTGTTCACCTCTTCTCCCTCAACAATGATGGCCTGGTCTCGGTGAGCGGTGGGATGAGTGAGGTTTACGTGTGGAAATACCTTCCCACGACTGGTATGTACTGTCGCCCTGCATTATTGTCTCTCGTTTCTGACGCTTGAGGCCTCAGTTGTCGTTCTTCTTCTGTCCTGGTGGAATGGTGTGGACTATACAGTCAGGCTGTACCAGCCGTGGGTGTTCCTGAAATCGGGACCTAGAACAGGGGATCTTACGCTGTATCTGGACCTTATTACGCCTTTGCTTCCCAGTATCATGTGGAAGTCTCTCAAAATTCGTGCTTGGATGCCCGCGATTTCACTTACTTGTTCCCTGTTACTGAGCATTGTTGTGAGTCCACATTCGAAACTGGCTAAACTCTGCTCAAAACTACCGCTGACTTATTTTGTCTTCAGAGAGTCCTGGCAACCGGACTCCTGGCGATAGAATCTACAGCGCTAAGCAACAGTGGCTTCGTTTTGACTAGGGCTGGTGCTTTCGACGGCTCATCCTGGAAGTCAGGGGCGCAGACTAGCATTGCTGCGAATGTATATGTCGGGGTCTCAAGTGAGAATCTCACCTCGCCTACATGGGTTCTCAGCAACGCGACTTTTGAGCCATTTGAGCAGAGAAATTCAACCGATGGCTCTTCGGTTTCTTCGATTAGCGGTGCTACTATGGGGCTCTTCCCGGAAATGCGCTGTGAGTTGGGCAGTCTTCAGGACGACTCGGTCATCATGAGTGATGAGACCTACCAGGCCACCATGGAGTTCACCTCGAAATCATGCAGAGTAAGCACGCAACTGCATCTGATTGACTCTACGCAGATCTACGAGTGGAAGGAGAGACAGCGATGGCCGAACCGAAGTTACGTCGGCACCTTCCAGGAAGTTACTTGCGCGGACGGGACGCAACAATACTTGGCCACAGTCACCCTGGTGGATTCCAGCCTCTCACTCAGCAATTACAGGTAGGTGGTCAATTTAAATGGCCTCTTCATCATACAGCACACAAGAGCTAACCAGAGAAGCGCGGCTTTCTGCACCCCAACTTACTTCACGCAAAATGTCTCCGTTTCGCTCATATACCCAGAGCAGCGCCTCTCGTTGAACTGGGGCGGGGTGAACGATGATTCCAGCACCGAGTTGGAGGGTTTGACAGCTATGGATCTCCTGAAATCAGTCCTCAACTCCTCAGAGGCCGTAAACCTAGGCACCGTGCAACAACCCACAAACACAAGCGTTAACAACGAGCCCTTCCTCCGCATCGCGGCCTTGCCCCTGTCCAATTCCACCATGGGCACGCCATATCTGGCTATCTTCCTTGACGCGGACTTGATGGCCACCCAGATCCGTCAGGCCTACTCGGGCATCGCCGCGTTGCTGGTCCATGGCACTATGCTCGACAGGCGCTCTGAGCCGCTCTTCGGCTCCTTCGATCTCACGCGTGATCGCGTGCGGGTCAAGCCCGCAACAGCCATTACAATTGCGGTTATACTGCTGCTATGTGCGCTCATGTGCATCATCATCTTGGTCAAGCGGCCGAAGGATGTCGTGCCGCGAGATCCGAGGAGTGTTGCGGGGGTCGCGCTGCTAATGCTGGCCAGCCGTGGTTGGCTGGAGTCGCTCTTCGACTCTGGATTCGAGGACGCTGCAGCCATGTCGAGGGAACAAAAGTTCTTATCTCACGTAATTTTGGAGGGCACGAGCAGGCGATTTGCGATCGAGCGTGTGGACAGCGTGCATGATGATGAACCTGAGAGTTCAGCGTTACAAACCCCAAGACTCAGGAGGGGGAAACGTGTCTGGTGGTGTCCGATGACTCTGAAGATCTGGGTGCGAATGCTCGCCATTGTCCTCCCGGTCGCGATTATTGGGGTTCTGGAAGACGTCCAGCGATTATCCGACCGTGAAGGGGGAATCATGACCATCACGGACAGCAACACAGCGCACTACGTATCGACGATGATTCCCGCCCTCAGTATGTGGGGGCTGGCTGAACTATACTCGTCCATCAACTTCAACACGATCCTTCTCTCGCCTTACTGCTCACTCTCGAAGGGTCATGCCCATGCCAGCCGCACGATTCTCAGCCACAACCTCGGTCGCCTGACACTGGTATCGCTTTTCACCTCCTTCAAGCAGCGCCACGTCTCCGCCGTCTTCACGGGTCTGGCAGCAGTAGCAGGCTCCTTCCTTACGATCCTCGTGTCTGGACTGTACTCCACGTCCACGGATAGCGCCACTACGGACATCCTAATGACCCGCCTCGACACGTTCAACACATCTTGGAGCTCCTCCGGCCCGTACGAGGACGGGGGGGCCGGGCAGTTGCTGAGCCTAATTATATGGCAGAACCTCTCGTACCCGGCCTGGACGTATGACGACCTCGCCATCCCGCAGCTCTCGCTGATCCCCAACAACAACAATGCCGTATCCGCCGCCGCCGCCGCAGGCCAGACGTTCCAGGTCTCCGTGCCCGCCCGTCGCGCCATACTCTCCTGCGACGCCAACGGTCCGTCCAACGTGACCGTGCAGCTCGATCCCAACACGTCAGAGATCTACACCAACATCACACGGACTTGTCCCGGCAGCACTGGCACGCCGTTTACAATCAGCATCATGCCCAAGCGCGACCTCGTGGGCTTTGCGGGCCAGATGAGCCAACTCGTCGAGACGCAGACCACCGCGACTGCCTGGTTTCAGGTGTCAAGCACCGCACCTGCGGAGAACGACGCCGGATGTCAATCTCTCGTCTTTTTTCTGGGCTCGTTCCCCTATTCCATGCCAAGCAGCAAGAAGAACGTCTCGGCCAGCGTCGCGCAGGTCACCACGCTGGCGTGCACACAGCTCATCGAGGAACTTTCGGTCACGATGCACCTCCGCGCGGACCTCACTATTGACACGTCCCGGCCACCCTCGCCTGACGAGACCACCGCGCACTTAGTCAATGACGGCCTAGGGGACGACATCAGCAACGTACAGGAATACCTTGTGAGTTTCCCAATCGGGAGCTTCTTCCAGCCCATCACGGACGACACCGCCGTCCTTGCTGCGCTGAATTCGAGTGCAGCCGCGGGCAACCTGGACTCGTTCTTCCAGGCCGTCGCCCTGGAAGCGGGTTTTTTCGATACAGGGAGCCTCATCGGCGAGGACAACGTTCAGGCGCTCGTCAATGCCACGTCCAAGATGTACGGGCGGTACATGGCGCAGGTACAGAGCCTTACCATGCGGACCTCGCTAAATGCATCATCCGGGTCCCAGTCTCAGCAGGTGCCCGCGACGAGCACGTACACGCGTACGGGGCTTTACCAGTCCAGGACTGTGAAGCTGGCGCTGCAGATTATCCTCGGCGTGATGGCACTGTGTGGGATTGCAGCGTGGTTTGCCATCTCGGATGCACGCAAGCTGCTGCCCCATGATCCGGGGAGCGTGGCAGGTGTGGCGGCCCTGGTCGCGGGCAGGGATTTGTGGTCAGGTGAGAGAGCTGCGCTTGTGCCCGCGGCGCCGGAGTGGATGTCTGATGAGGACGTACAGACTAGCGGTCTTTGGCATCGGACGAGATTCGTGATGTGTGAGTGGCCAGATGGAAGATACGGGGTCGGGGTTGACACGGTCGACACTGGTCTCTCAGAGATCCCACTAGTATCTTAGTATAGAGGTTGCTTCGCAGCATTGTTATACTTACGAGAGTTGGTCTGGGCTTGAGGCACCCATCTACCAGGTTCACACGGTACCCACCTATTCAATGCCTTCAGACATTATACACCCAGGTTGTATTGCATCTAGAACGATGTTCACAATTGAGTGAGCATACTTTCCGGGTACTATATATAATATGCTGACTATGAGTCTACTAGTCGTTGAAGTCTATGTAACACGATACTGGTTGCAGTATACCTGGTACGCAAGGGATTGTTCTTGGTGTGCGAGCTTTTGTTGAGAGGAGCTGAGTCTCCAATGGGTCCAAATCCTACAGCCTCGTTTGTCTGCAGGCCACTTGTCTGCAGACCACGACGGGCAGTGCCCGAATCTTCTCCCATATAAAGGCAGGGAGGCCGGTCCTCACCAACTCCTGGAGATCAGTATGCCTCCGACTATTCCCAACCGCCATGCCCGCGTCGAAGAGTTCAAAAGCCAAAGGCCCAAAGGCCCAGAGACCCAGAGCCCCCAGGATTTCAGCAACGGCTATCGAAGACGAGGCTCCCACTTTCAGCTACGAAGCGCTTCCCGACGCTGGTAGCTACATCAGGCTTCTTGCCATCGTCGACTACGACGAGGCACGGCCGATCCCCGTCCACTGCGAGCTCACGACGTGGCCCATCTCCGAAGTACCAAAGTATCACGCCGTGTCCTACACGTGGGGAGATCCTGGACACACTACGACGATACTTGTCAACGGCCAAAGGATGCAAGTGCGCCAGAACTGCGAGTACACCCTCAAGCAGTCGACGTGGTATGGTGGCGACTTCCGCCGTCGGTTCTACTGGGTCGATGCTATATGTATCAACCAGGACAGCAGCGAGGAGAAGGGTCCCCAGGTCTCCCTGATGGGACAGATCTACGTGAACGCCGAGCGCGTGCTCGCCTGCGTTGGGAAGGATTAATTCGTGGAGCAGGTACCTGTACCGCCAAGTGCGCAAGAACATGGCTTTCTTCAGAGACATGGGTCATGTGACAGAGGACACCGACGAGGTACAGAGCGCCATGGAGCGGTGTGTCTCCAGATCGGGACCGGCGCTGGACAAGCTGCCCTCGGCAACTGCAAGGTTCACCTCGCGGCCGTATTTCGAGAGGGTGTGGATCTACCAGGAGCTGTTCCTCGGGAGACGAGTTGTCGTGTGCTGTGGGAAGTGGCATATACCCTTTCGCGTGTTCCGCGGATCGTTCATAGCCGGGGATGATATATATAACCCATCGCCGAGAGAGAAAGCCTGGCGACGCCACGTGAGAGAGCGCTTCGACCAGCTGAGAGCAGGTGCACTGGATCCGGACCCTACGACACTGTGGACGGCTCTGAATTCGGTCTCCGACGCGGCGTGCGCGGACCCTAGAGACAGGGTCTACGGGGTCCTGTCAACGGTCGACTGGTCGGACAGAACCCCGATACGTCCTGATTATACCAGGGACAGGCTACACGTTGCCATCGAGGCTCTCAGGATCGTGACGAGTGATGGCGACTGCAGTGGAGACTGGCTACATTCGATGCGCGCCGTTCTTGTCAGTCTCGAAGTGTCCGCAGAGACGACACCCCGGCTAAGAGAAGCGACCGAACGGCGGCGGCGGCTGGCCCAACCGGGAGAGCCGGCCGACATCGACCGAGGGCAGTTGCGAGGACGCACGGAATACTACGGCTGGCGTCTCGAGCCTAGACACTGGGGTGATGAGCAGGAGGGAAATTGGGACCCCGATGCCGCGGATGGATTCGACTACTCCGCATGGGCTCAGCGCCATGGACATCCAGAACAGCCAGTGAGCGTCACAGCATACGACGACACCCAGTATGCCCTGCCGCTTGTCGCGCGGCCTGGAGACTGGGTCCTGGCCCACAGCGAATACCTGCCCCCCCTGGTCGCGAGGCCCCGAGGCGACGGCCTGTACGACGTTGTGGGCTACGCGGTCATCCGGGCGCAACTGTATGAGTACTGGACGGAGCGCCTCCCGGAGCTGCCAAACTTCGATGTCTACATGGACGTCGAGGATGCCGTAGTCTATATCCTAGGCCCGGGAGGCGATGATTTGGATTCGGGGGTCTGCGGCTACCCGGGGTCCTCATACGCTCAGCCGATATCCTATGTGCGGTACGCGGATGACGATATTGGCGCGGCTTGCGAGGAAGTGCCATTCGGGTACACGCCACAGCTCTCTGACCCGTTCGTTGGGCGAGCCACATAAGGGTTGCTTGAGGGTCAGAGGTCGAGGTACTTACACATCTCTTACAACTTTACGGGGTAGTTAGTCCAAGGTTTGTATATCTCAGTCGTCCTAGTCTTGATCATGATAGCAGTCCGACAATACTATCAGACTCTCCCGTCGAGACTGTCGACACAGGCTTCAGTGACATGATGGAGTCTGTTTTCGTGCATTGTTCCTACTGGGTTGATCATGACCCTAAGATTGTATATAAGTACTTGGGTAGACGACTGGACGCTGCAGCGGCTATGCCCCCAGTTGAACCACGGATCTATATATCATCTCACGGGCTAAGCTCTCCTGCTCCTCTTGTAGGACATCGCGGTTTGCGCCCTTGGAGACACTTCAGCACCCCGATAGCTACTCCCGCTTCGGTGGGCGAGCCAACCTAAGCCTTGAACCTCTCGCCCTCCAGATCATCCTGAGCATCCTTGATCAAGAAACTAGAGTCAAAACAGTCAGCAACCATCCATACACACACATATACACAAACAGCACAGATACTCACTTGTACCACAAGACCGTAGGCCCGATAGTCCCCAGGTGCCACAAGCTATGCGCGTCCACGCTGCCCCAGATGGGCGCAAAGTCGAACAGCTCCAGGCTCATAGCGAGGATGATCCAGGCGACGGCGAAGCTCGGCCACATGGCCCAGCCGCGCCTGGTCTCGCCGTACTTGACCCACGAGTAGCGCGTCCAGAGGACGTTCTGGACCAAGCCGCAGGCGACGTTGGCCCCCATGTTGTACCCGTAGTCCCAGCTCCACAGCTTGAGGTACGCGACGTGGCAGGCGTACAGCAGCCCGCAGAGCAGGGTCCAGGTGCGCAGGACGCTCCTGCGTCGCGGCGAGGGCCGGTCCAGCCGGAAGTTGTGCACGACGGTGTAGTACATGCCGTAGAGCACGTTGGCCCCCGCGCCGAAGTAGTCGAGCTCCTCGGTGGCGCGGAAGTCGCGCGTGTGGAACACGCAGCTGAGGAGCCAGCTCGTCATGCCCACGTACGCGAGCGCCACGTAGAAGGGGCGCAGGGTGTAGGCGGCCGGCATGGCGGCGCGGACCTTGCGGAGGCCGTCGTAGTGCGCCCAGAGGTTCCCCGCGCTGAAGAGCACCGAGAGCGGCTCCTGCATCCCCAGCACGCGCGTGAAGGGCCACTTGCCGTGGAACTGCTCCACGGGCTCGCCCCGCGCCACGCGCTGGCTCGTGATGATGTGCTGGCACGCGTGGTCGCACTCCTGCGGGCAGGTCCAGAGGAGGAGGCGGTGGAGGAGGGCTGTATGTCCGAGGAAGAAGAGCGCGTCGAAGTCAGCTGGTTGTCTGAGGGCGAGGGGGGGCGTCCGCGGGTAGACGAGACTGTGGAAGAGGAAGAGGGAGAGAAGAGCTTACGGATGGGCGTCTGCGGCTTGCCTGGGCTGCAGTTCTCCTGCTTGCAGACCTGTGCATGTACGTTTGCATGTCAGCTAACCTTTATACGAGCGCAAAGGGGCGCCAAGATGTTTATCAGATGTGAAAGATATAACCAACCTCGACGCACTCGCGGAACTCGGGCAGACGGTCGCCAACGGAGGCTTCGGCGCCGGCAGAGAACAAGAGAAGACAGAAAGCAAGGGCGAGGAACAGCGACCAGGGCCGTGTCCTGCCCGTCCCAATTGGCATCATGATCGCTTCATTTATTGACTTGCGGATGCGGTTGCGCCGTGGGATTGCAGAAGCAGAGCGAGGCGGATGGAGAAACAGAAACAAATTCGGGCGTGGGTGTAACTATTGGGTGAGACCTTGTGAAAGTTGGGGAAAGCTATCTTCTAAATTACGCTGCGGGCTGCGGTAGGAAAATCAGTGGCAGCTGACAGAGGCTGAGCTAGCTACCGGTAGCTCCCGAGGTCCTCATCAGCTCCTGTGGTAACATTGATTGGCGCCCCCAGAATCCGGGGGTGGATTCAGCCTTCAAGCTCAATGCAGACGAGATAGTGGAGTTTATCCAATAAGTGGGGTTGGGCAGCTTGGGCGATATAGCCATCACCAAGTCACATATGTACATAAGTAAAATACTGTAGGTAAATAGATATTTATTCGATCAACCAAGCGTACTGTGTCTATCCAAGATCCGCTCCATGAGCCGGATTAAACTCCGCGATGCGAACAAGGTAGCTAGCCGAAGACAAGATGAAATGCTAGCTATGTACTGTTGTACCTCATAATACCCGCGATATATAGATATATAAAACCAAACCAAACCTTTTTTTGGTCTCCTCAGGCCCATAACCGGATCTGCCCAGATCCACAACTCCATTTCTATCACCAAGCTGCTGCCACAGTCAATGCTTCCATCGCAAGAACAAGTAAGAGGTAGAGTAGAGTGAGTAGTCGGTGAAGATGAGACAAATAAGCAAGGTAGCGTCGAGTCAAATAGGGTGGTCCATATGCAGTATTCCATGATATCATAAGGTCGTGTTTATATCGTCAATTTGCCTTCATTCGAAGGGCTAGCTGTGCAGCAAGGAATCGGCAGAACAGTGTTTCCATCGACAAAATAAGCGGTGGGCAACAATCTCTTGTCCAAGGTGTTAGATGAATCCAAGGAGAGTGAGAGTGGGACACTGTTTTCGTGGTTCTAGGTCGACCGCCTGGTCCGGGACGGCTTCGCCATTCGCCATCTGCCTGTTGACTTGGTCTCGATTCATCACACCAGTGGTATCATATATCGTGTGCGCGCATAGAATCATCAAGTCGTAAGAGGGAATCGGGGAAACATGTGCAGTAACGAGGGCCTGCGCCAGTGGGAAACACGCCGCGGTTCGAGATCGACCGGTACCCTTGAAAAGGGATCATGGTGGCGACTCGGGGCGCCAAAGATCACGTGGCGAGTTGAACTGCTTGAGCCGCTGATCGATGTATGCAAGCCTCGACGCCAGGTTGATGCTGGCTGGCTCATTGGCATCATGCGAGGCGCGAGGCTGGTGCACCGTCGAGAAACGCCGTCCGAACAGGGAAGCGTCCAAGTCGCTGGGCTGACTGAACCTGTTGGGAACACTAAATGACAACGGCGATCCTAGGCGCGGTTCATCCATGGGTACCGCATGTCCTTGGTTTGCTGCCGAGAAAATGTCAATGCACGGCAGAGTCAAGCTCCTGGAGGTGCGGACTTTGCCTGCGGCGTTGGTCATGTTGAGCGGTTTCACATCAGCTTCACCGCCACCCAGTATTTTGGGATCAAGCCAGGTGTCCAGGGAGAGACTCGGCCGCTTGCGGGCCTCCTGAGCTTGCCCCGTCTTCCTCTTTTGTGTGGACAACCGGCTAAGTTGCACAGGAGACTGAAGCGTTCGTTGAGCCCCAACGGTATGTGTCCGCCGCCGGCCAGCATCTGCCGGGAGCCCGAATAAGTCCGATAATGTGGCAGACGAACTCGGACCATAGCTCTTTGCGTTGATCGGAGAGCCGAGACGTCGGCGCTCAGCCGGGGATGGCTCCAGATCCACTTCTGGACGTGCGAGGTGACCAAGATTGGTAGGTGTAGTGGGCCTCGACAATTTTGGTGCAGCCTCGGCAAGCTGTGCCAATGGTCCTGCCGGGTTCATGGTCTCTGAAGTGCTGATTGCCAGCGATACGGACATGTCGTGGGTCTCGAAGGAAGGATGTGTGGATTCAGGGGTTGACCTTCTAGCCCAACGAGTTGCTGCGTTGGTGTATGGTGTCGGACTCCGTGAGAAATAGGAAAATCGCATCTTGCCTCCATCAGGTCCACGAGCCTTTTGCTTGCAAAGACCCCGGAGCTGTGCCCGGGTGGCCGCAGAAGTGTGTGGCCACTGCATGAACACCCCACACGACTCTGCCGTCGGAGTACAACTGCCGCTTTTTGCTTCAGGGGCATTGGGAAGCTTGGCTGCCGCCTTCGATCCCTTCCAACTGCGTATGGCTTGTCGTGCGACTCTCTGGCAAACACCCTCTGGCGGAAGACCGCTCTTGCTAATCTGGAATGGAGTGACGCGAGGATCCGAAAGATACATGTTGTACGTCGACCATAAATGTTGGCTCATGGCCTTGGTCCAAGGAGCCTTTCGTGGCAGTCTGCCCAGTCCACCGGGTGATTGAAGCCTTCTCTTTCGCTCATCCTCTGACGCGACACGGGAAAGCTCATCTGGATCCCGTATCTGTGGGCTGAATAGGACGTCGTCGTCTTGTTCGTCCGAAAAACACGTGGACAGCTGACTGAAGGACGCCGTGCTGGTCCGTGATCGAGCAGTTGATGGCCGAGATGCAGGCTCAGGGCTCGACTCGCAGCTGCTCATGCAGCTGATTGACCAGTTTGGGTATCTTGACGGGGTCAAGGATGGAGGGTCGTCGCCGGAAGCAGGTGTCTTTGGCGGAGAGAATGGTTGATCACCACCATACTGGATGTGAAGACTGCTCTCAATATCTCGATCTTCGTCAAGGTGGTGGAAATCGCTCCAAGAATGCATCGCGTCCGGCTCGAATGTCGCAATTGCAGGTTCCTCGACGCTCGGCATGGGAATATCAGCAGCCGCGACGGAAGCGAGGAAATGCTGTGTCGGCGCAGCAAGGTGTAAGGGATCATGGCGTCGTTTTAACCTGAAGCGTGGCCTTGGTGTAGAGGGCATCTGGTTGTCGCCGTCTGTGGATGGCTCCGGGGTCCTCTGCGCGCCAAATCGGCCCTGGCGAAACAAGTCCGCTGATTCTGTGTGCCCACTCATCGTGTCTTAGTCTGCCGCTCACATAAAGTCGTATTGGTATGGATCTGGATCAAGAGGCGAGAGGGAAGAATGTGTTCAAAACAATTTAGGTCAAGCTTTCAGAGCGGCCGCGGGTGCAGCTCTGTTCGGTCCTTGGAGAACCGTAAAAGTAGTGGTAGGGAAGGGTATGTGTACCCTAGATATGAAGATATAAAGGGCTCCCTGGCTAATCAAGGGATGTTTTCGGACTTGTATTTTGGCCCCCAGAAACCGGTGGCTGGTTTCTTTGTGAGACACAACGGATCTTGTTGTTTATCAATGGGTGGTATAGCTACTCGTTTGATTAGGCTGGTTTGAGCAATAGGTGTTGGAAGAGGTGTTGTGAAGATGGGTGCGTCAACGGCCAATGTGATGAGATAAGAAAAAGGATTGTGTCATCAGGATGTTGATAAAGTAGATATAAGTAGGTAGTAGAGGCGCGAGGATGAGCAGGTAAAGGAAACCCAACGACTTTGCTCAAGGGGTCTTAATAACAAACGATAGCTAGAAAATGAACGATTGGCGATGAGAAGATGGTGGGGGGGAGGAAGCGGTTGATGAGCGGGATGTATGTAGATGTATGAACAGCACGCACGTCCTGGGGATCCCTGGCTGACAACGAAGGTGGAAAGGATGAGGGAGGCGGGCTGGCGGGTCGAAGGAGGATGGATGGAGCAGTGCGGCGCGTGGAGCGGATGCAGATGCTAAGGCAAGTGGAGGCGGCGCCCACCACCGATCAATCACTTCAATGTCGTAGCGTCCACAGGTACTATGTAAGATGTAAGATGTACCATAGGTACATGGCAGCATCCCAGATTGTTGACATGCATGCATGTATCAGCGTACAGTAGTACGGTGGTACAGTACCTTGACAGTCTTGATAACCCCCCCCCCCCAGTCGTGCCCAGGTGCCTCTGTAAGGTCCACCCCAGGAGCGTGGTGGAGGATTATGCAGTGATGAGCTCCTGGCTCCCGTCTGAACCGATGCGCGCGCACACATGTGCAGCAGAGGAGAGCGTAGAGGTGGGCCTGGACCCTTTGATGTCGACTACGGATCCTTATGTGCTGCGCAAGATGAAGCTGGTACCTGTATTCGTATCTGTATCGGTGTCTGTGCCATGTACTAGTCCTGCAGGCTCACCATTTGATTCATCATAGGGAGTCGATCGACTGGACTCTCCTGCAGGTTGTCGTGGACATTCACCTAGCCCTTGGAAGATATTTGGCGAGGCCGTCTTGCCAGCAGGGCGTTGCCAACATGGATGAACCTCGAGTATCTTGCTGGTATCCGGGTCTGGGTGCGGCCGATGTTGTTGACTGGTCTGCGCCGACGGCCGAGGCTACGTGCTGCAGAAGATCGATGTCAGATCCGCAGTAGACACAGGTGCGTGCGGCAAGCAAGATTGGGTTCTTAGAGCGTGTGCGGTACAGTAGCACGCTGGGCGGTGGGGCGGCGTTGGAACATTGAGATCACCAACACAACGTGGTTCCTTGGGTACGCAGCTGCTTCCATTGGAAAGCTCATTGTGTGCTAATGACGTTGAGGCCCGATCTGGAATCACCTGAGTAGATTGGTACCTATGAGGAATCGTCTCTCAATGTACCGGCTACCTACCTAGGTAGCTATTCTAGGTAGAGAAGGGTGGACGACTCAACAGAAACATGGCAGGTGTACACATTGATGAGCGCATTCCCTCGGTTATTTCGGGCGCTGGAAACCCCTGCCAGCGTCAACGTTCAGTGCGCCACTGTACTGGGAATAGGTTAGCACGTGCGGGCACTGCGGGTAGGCTGGAGAGACCCGTTTGCTGCTCCGTGCTGATTTCAGTGCCGATGGGCTGGAGCTATGAAGTGGATACGATATACCGGAATCGAGAGATCGAGCGCCTAGCTGGAGGAAGGTGGAGTCGAGATGAGGGTCCCAGTTTGTACCATAGTGCTACCATAGCACCAGGAAGCACAAGAGGAAACGGGGATCTGGCTGGAGAGTGAGACAGAAGAGTCACACCCTGTCCAGGTGCCCTTGTTTCTTGTGGCCTTGTCTTCTCGCGGGCAGCCGAGACCGTCCGCTTGTCACGTTTAGATCGGATGGCATAAAGGTGCCCAGGTGGGCGGGTGTGTGGCAGTACCTAGACTGCCTAGGTACTATTACTACTACTCGGGGAATGGAAGAGGCTGGCGAAGAAGAAGCAGAAGAAACACCGGAAATACTATCGAATGCGCTGTTTTGTTTCTGTTCTGTTCTGTTCTGTTTCGCTACACGAGCATTCCTGGTCATATCTGCATATGTTATGTAGGTTAACAGGTGAGGTACCGGCTGGTGTGACCTGGCTGGTACTTGGCGGTAAGGATGTGACGAGCCTCAAGAGATCGAAAGAACACGGGAACCTCGACGACAATTACAACGTGGAGGTGTGTGTGAAGGTGTAGGTGTATCATAGAACATCAAAAGCCATCCTCTCTGCATGATCCGGACGTCAAGAACTGTTGCGGATCATTGCGCCCCGTCAGTTGTCAAATAGGAAAGAAGCAAGTCGAGCAGGGATAACGCGTCTCCACGCGTGTCTCTCGCGTCGAAATCAACACGCGTCGAAGTTAGTGTACCCAGTCTACACCTGGGCACTAGAGGCCGGCATCTATTTCCAGGTAGAATGTCGCTCTCTACAGAGGGTTGCAGGGTGGCAATCTGATCGAGAACGGTGACGGTGGGGAAAGAACACGGTCGCAACGTCGGAGCGACCAATAGCAATCAAGTACCTGGGTACCTAGGTATCGCGTAGTGTACTTTGGTACATGGTCCAGCACTCAACTGAACATTGAAGGGTACCTACCTAGGTAGGTAGAGGCGCCCGCCCACACTGGGTCAGTTGACCAATGCTGACCCTGGTAGGCTCAGTACCTCCACCTTCTGAACATTTGAACCCTGTCAACTGCCCCAGTGGTGCCTGATCCTCACATGTGCATCGCCCTCCTTCCGTCTATCAAGCTCCACATTGTTGACCCTCACTTTCTAAAATTGTGTGAAGGATTTGCTGATTGCCTTCTCAACGGCCCGAGTAAGAACATTGTGACATTTCTCTGTTCTTATGATAGAACAGAGCCCAGAGGGTCGACAATCGTCTTGGCATTGCTCCATGTCTGCAGTCGGCCGTATACCCTTGCAAACCTGATCGATCTGGTTCTCCACCATCGTCCCTTACGAAGCCGCACCCTTTCTCACATTATGGATGGTCTAGTGCGACTACCTATCAAGGTTGTGTTTCTCCTCACCTGGAATTTGGCGAAAAAGGCCAGGGTGGCAGCTCCGCATGCATCACGAATATTCCGAGGCCATGTTGCTGCACGCTCGCAATACGATACAATCGAAAAGTTGTCTCTTGGGCACTAGAGGAACAGATCTCCACCGCCCTGATGAAGTCTGCGTGGTAGATTACGCCTCTGTGCAGACCAAATTCACGCGATCCGCATCTCGCATCCTCAGAAGGATCTCCAGGTTTACGTCGTTGATACACCTGGTTATTCGCTTCCTTGCTGTTTCCTCATCCTCACCAGACTCCTTCTGTATCCCCAGACGATGATCCTTGGAGATACACGCAAGTACTGCCACTGCCTCGACCTTGGAGAACTTTGCTCCTGGACAGTTCTGGGGCCCATCCGACCAGGGAAAGTAGGTATGTGCGGCCGGTGTCCACAGCTCCTCGCCAGCGTCGGACCCGAGGCGCGGGCCTGCCACGATCCAACGCGCGGGCTTCCAAGCAAACGGGTCTTTCCAGTACTTTGGGTGGGTGTGCATGGCAAGCAGATTCGGAGAGGTGCCTACCCCGGGAGGGATGACCAACGTCTGCTCGCCAACTCGGAGTGTCTGTGCCCTCTCTTTCGTCCACTTAGGAAGCGACATAATGGGCGGATAGACACGTAGTGTTTCGAGCAACACGGCCTGGCAGCGCTTGAGTCGAGGGAAGACTGCGTTGTAGTCCCACTGCTCGACGGGCGTGTCCTTCGCAGCTTGGATGGATGCGACCTCCTCCGCCAGCCAGGCCTGCACTTCCGGGTGAGCAGCCAGCAGGAGCATGCTGAATGCAAGCGTGTTGGCCGTTGTATCGTGTCCGGCAAAGTTGATGACAAAGAGGTTTCCAAAGATCTCGTCGACAGAGAGACCTTTCTTCCCATCCTTGCTCTCCTTCAAGGTGGGCTGTGTAACGACTTCCCTTATGTGTACGTCAAGTGCCCGCACAAACGCGCTCATAATGCCGCCAGAACCAGGTCTATTCTCCCTAAGGGCACTTGTTCCATCCTCCAGCATCTTTACCATATGTGTCTTGAAGGATCTTGCGGCATTGGCAACCCTTACGAGTTTCTTTGGCACCAAAGAACCTTGTAGGTATTTGTACGGGATTAGCATAATGAGGATGGCATTATCAAGCACGGTCTGAAGGTCATCGCGGTAGCTACCCGCCTCATCCTGAGCGGCGGGATCCGCTGAGCCATGGAAATCATAAGACTTTCGGAAGCCCGTCGCCGCGAGCACGTTGAGCGAGAGCGTTCTCGTGTCCTTTTGCACGCTTGGGATTCCGGCTAGCCTTTGGGTTGCGC
Organism: Cytospora leucostoma; assembly: GCA_003795295.1. NCBI lineage: Eukaryota > Fungi > Ascomycota > Sordariomycetes > Diaporthales > Cytosporaceae > Cytospora > Cytospora leucostoma. The sequence continues at coordinate 559,605 of LKEB01000001.1, read as the reverse complement.
CAGTCCAGGAGCGCAACATGGCCGTGGCCTGCCGGAGACTTTCGCCCCAGACGAAGCGCATAACGCTCTCGTTGAACGGTGCAGCCAGGACCTTGCGGTGACGTGCCCAGTCGTCCCATCCTGCAGTGGAGATACAAGGGCCGTAGACTTCCAACAGCTCTGTCGCCACATATCAGCAACATGCACCAACCTCGAGAGCCTGATGGTTTTTGTGGGATGTCAAATTTCGCTCACTGTAATTTTTTACCGGTCGAATGAAATCAGACCGCCTCGAAAAGAGTTCACCAATAGCATGTGGCTCAGCGACCTGCAAATAGAACGTGACAGGAGTTACAAGCGCCCAGACCGGCCCGAGGCGTACTGCCGAGTTCGACTTTTCCCGAAAATGCCATCCACGGTAAGTGAAACGAATGAAGTCAGGATAGGAGGACCACTGGATGGGAAGCCGGTCGAGAAGCCCCCAGACATGACTTTGAAGAAAGACCCATAAGAAGTTGACCGGGTCAACAGGGACCCTCACGACAGGGACGTTCAAGGCGCGGGCTTTGTGGACGTTGATCTCCAGGCAAACAATACTCCAGATCAAGTATGCCAGCGCGAAACTGACAATCGCCTGGAGAATCATGGCCATTCTGTTTGCAGAATGTCAACGTCCCTAGGCTTTGCTGTGGCGGAGGACGTCAAGGAGAGCGCACAGGTGCAAGATGGCCTTAGTCGCGTTGGGAGGCTCCCCGAGCCAGGTCAGTGCGGGGCCTTCCCATTGAACGGGCGCGTACTATTTTTGAAGGCATGTTGGTTCCAGGTATTTATACCTAGGTATTTTGGTATGTTGGTCTTCAGGAACCATCGCGAGACCTCAGCTGAACCAACAGCACGGCGCTATGTACGTGATCCCTGCAGGCGGCCCACAGCACTCGTCTCCGCTGCGTATGCTGAACGTGGGGCTGCTGGATGGTGGATCGTGGCAGCAGAAAGTCTGGATCCATACAATGTTCGACAGCATGTGGCCCTGTAGGAGAGGATACGATACTACAGTACGAGCGACACGATGTTCTGCCTCTGGTCCTGGGCGTCTATTTTGTAGCTACTTCCAGTCAGTATTCGCCCTGCGGAAGTGTCATTAGCAATCATCGTGATGGTACCTGAGACCAAGGGATGAGTCTGACTAAACAGTTCCCAATACCCAAGTGGCCAACATTCGCAATGTAGCACCAGCCTTCTGTGTTACAAGATTCTGTTCTTGTCCACGCATCTATCTTGAAGGAGGAGGAGGAAGGGGAAATGCCATCTACCTGAAGATGTGACCTCACACGTGACCTCCTCACTGCAGAGCGCCGCCGTGGTCCGGCAGGGGTCGAGCTGTTGCGATGTATCGGTACTGTAACTGCGCCTGGTGTGTGATGGCACACGAGAATCGACCTCGAAAGATGAGACCACCTCCTAAAGCATGAAGTCGCTAGCCGTCGTCCAGGGTAGGACAGCAATTTCAAGGCTTGCGCAGGGGAATCTGCAGATGGCCCACTGCAGTTGAGATGGCCCAGGAACATGCAAGTAGCCACGGGTTCATCCTCACTCCACCCGCGGGCACTTGCAACTATCAGGCTGCGAGTCCACCAGAAAGACAGGCGTGTGCCCAGTAGGTCTTGCTCTTTCCTAACGGGGTGCACCCAGTCACCCGTGTGGGTGTCCTGCATGTGCATGAATGAAGATCCGGAGCGCACCGAGCGTGGAAGGGGAGGGCACGGAAGGGAACGGGGTTTCCTTGGCACGGTCCGGCCCTTCTTTTTGTAGTGTGTACTTCAGTCTCGTCATAGGCTGGCTTCCTTGACCAGCCTCCGGAACCCACGCCGATCTCAAATCCCGGAGACCGGAGCGAGCCAGACCGGACAGCATATATGCATATCCCACGGCTTCACTTTTATTTGGGAACCTGCTCTACCTTGCAAGTAACTAGGACAAATTAGCTTGGTTGTTGTTAACCCGGGCCCGATCGAGCCGAGGGAGCCATGGGCCATGGCTCAACAAGAGCCTGAGCACCCCTCGCGTCCGGGCCTAGCTAAGGAGGACGCCACCGGCGCATTGAGACACTCGACTACAGCTGGGTTTCGAAAGTGAACCGCATTCCATGTAAGATCATCCAAGGGAGCCAGGAACATATATGGCCAAGTGTCACCAAATATGAACGAAGGCCTGCCATCGACCTAGATCCTCTCCTCTTCCTCTTCCTCCTCCTCCTCCATCAGTAACAGTCCCACTCTGTATGTTCGAACCTCCAGAGCCACCTCTGCTCCTGGTTCCTGGGCCATGATCAAGCCGAAGATGCTAGACTCATCACGGCTTTTCCGCATCTTCAAATACCTGGTCCTGGTCCTGCTGGTCATCTCGGCCGTCCACTACCTGGACCACCCCACCACCCGCGAGAGGTACACCCAGGTCCTGCGCAGCTTCAAGGACGAGAAGAGGCTGTTCGTGGCCGACTACCTGGCGGGCGAGATCGACGGGAGCTTCGATGGCAGGGAGCTCGCGAGGCTGTGCGCGAGCAAGGCGTGGCACCCCGAGGACAAGGCGCTCATCCTCACGTGCGAGCCGCTGACGGGCGGGATAGCCGCGGTGAAGAACGGCATCCTGCATTGTATACGGTTCAGCATCGAGATAGGAGGTTCGTCTTCTGTTATATGGCTCCATACTGAGTCTTCCTTCTTTCTGCCATCTGTATACTGATCGGGAAAATCGAACGAAAACAGCCCAACTCGTCCTCCCGCGCATCATCCGCCGCTCGCCAGCCGACATAGCCAACATCGCCGGCGACCTCTACGCAAAGGGCCAGCCCATAGACTACATGTTCTCCTCCGAGCACCTCCTGACCTCCCTGCGCGACCACTGCCCGCAGATGCGGGTCCACAGGTCCCTCGACGACCTCTACGACCGGCCCAGCCTGCTCAAGCCCCTGGCCGTCAACCTAGCCATGCTCGCCGACCAGTTCACCAACGTCGACGGCCAGATGGTCCCCGACGTCATCGTCGACGGCGTCGACGCCGGCGCCGGCCTCAGGGCCAGGTTCGACGACCTCTACGCCCGGGAGCTGCCCCCGGAGTCCCGCCGGTACCCCGTCCGCGTCGACCTCCAGCACGCCCAGGGCGCGCCCTTCACCTGGCCCGCCCTCGGAGACGGCGGCGAGGCCGCCCGCCGGGACTTCGGCCGCCTCCTGCGCGTCCGCGAGGACCTCAGGGTCCTCGCCGCCTCGGCGCTGTATAACCTCGCCAAGCGCTTCGGCCTCCCCGTCGACCCGCGCGGGGGCCTGGCGGGGGGGAGGGGTCTACAGGCCCACGGTGGTGGTGGTGGCGGGGGAGGAAGAGGAAGAGGTGGGACTGCTGCTGCTGCTGCTGCTGCTGCTGCTGCCGCCGCCGCCGCCGGTGCCGGTCGGGCCGCCGAGACCAAGCACGCTGGTTTCGCTGGCGATGCCGCCCAGGCCAACACCAACACCACGCGGCTCGTGGGCGTGCACCTCCGCACGGAGATGGACGCGCTGGGCAGGGGCCTGGGGTTCCCGGACTACGACACGCAGGCGTCCTACTTCCTCGGCTACCTGGAGAGCAGCGGGGCAGCCGCGGGCGCGGGCGCGGGCGCGGGCGCGGGCCACGGGGTGATGGGCAGTAGTAGTAGTAGTAGTAGCAGTAGCGGCAGCGGCAGTGGCGGTAGTAGTAGGAGGAGAGAAGGGAGGGTGGTGTACCTGGCGACGGGGCTCCTCCCCGGGGACGACGACGTGAGGAGGTTCCGGGCGCAGGCGGCCGAGCTCAACGCCACCGTCGTCACCAAGCGGGAGGTCCTGGGGGCGGGCGAGGTCGCCGTGCTGAACAACCACCTCACCTGGGACCAGAGGGCGCTGGTGGACTATGAGATCCTGCTCCGTGTGGGGTTCTATGTCGGTGTCGTCGAGAGCAGTTTTGCGTGGAATGTGGCCATGAGGAGAGGGAATGCGAGGGGTAGTGGTGGCGGCGGGAGTGGCCTCGGCGGTGTTGGTAAGCATGGTGGTGGGTATCTCGGGCTGCCGGAGGATAAGCCGTGGGAGAGCAAGATGGGCTTGGACTCGCAGAAGCTGATCATGTGGGATGATCGGTATTCGAGGTTGTATGGACGGGCGGGCAGGGGTGCGGTCTTCTTCAAGGGAATGTGGCCTTGATGGGTATAGGAATGGTGGTGACTTGGTGATTTACGCGTATGCTATTTGGCGTTCTCGGCTGTGATCGTGTCGGTTTTAGCATTCATCATATAGAAAGGCGCAACATATGCTATGCATCTTTTTGATTCACATAGCTGTCGTGTGTGAGCTAAGCATGAAGTTGATTGAACAAGAGAATCGTATACACCATTCCATCCCAGGCTTTGTTGTGATCCAATCTGTGCCTGATGACCTTGCACTGGCTTCCATTACGTCGTTATAAATCGTTCTTATACCGCAATGACCACGATAATCATCATCCCACGTGGCGTGGATATCCGTCATGGCTCTCTTCTCGGAGACAATTATGGCAGGTTCTTCCCACGACTTAGTCCATCGTCGATATGATGGTAGCGTCCCTCATGACTTCCGGTAAATGCACGCCGAATAATGAAATGTTTTGACTATATCGGTTTCTTCAGCTTCAGCTCATGTTCCATATCGATGACTAAAGTCTTGAGAAATGCGTCCGAGGGTGCCTCTGACGAGATCGTCCGATCTAGATTAAAGAAAGTCAGTACTCTTTCTGTACGATCCCCCACATCGAGATAGCTTCGACGGTGTCGAGGTCGTCCGTCATCGAGTTTGACGTAGCTTGTAGGGTTGTACTCACAGAAAGCCTCGCGCCGCCGAAGAACGTTTGCCCATTCGAGTCGCAGTTGCTCGTCACTGGGCAAAAGGTCACGAGTCCTCGGGTCCGCGTGCTTGTGGAAGACAGGCGATGAGCGACTGCTGAAGTGGGCTACATACTTGGTCACAAGTCGGCAGTAAAGACGCACTACGATGCTGCGGGCGTTTTCAAGACCTATATGCAGATATGCGTCAGCCATATCATTCATCTCGCTCATGTTTCTCTGGGTAGTTTACCATGAGAGGGGACGTTGCATATCCCTGTGCTGAAGTCAAGGTTGGTACCCGACGACGGACCATGACCAAATACTGGATGATACTTTATCAGGTCGTGATAAGTGAGGATCATCTGCCACAGGCACGCCCACACAGGGCCTTGCGACTCTGGTGCCAGTTTAGGAGGCAGCTCGTCCAACTCAAAGAGCACCTCCCTCTCACATGCATCTAAAGCCCTGATGGCCATCCTTTGGACATCACTAATGCTTATCGCCGGGGTTGGCAAGGCCGGCTTATGCGCCATGTTGGCGAATTGTCTTCTTGGGCAGTACAGTGCTGGGCTGCGCCACACGCTCCACCAACACAGCATCTTGACTACCTTACAAACTAAATTGGTGGTATTGACGATGTTGGACTGTTTCTGTTTCCATTTGACTGGTGGGGGGTAGAGAACTGCCGAATCGTTGGCTCTGTAAGCGAGGAGGAGCGACCCTACAGCGGCACAGAAGCTCATTCCCTTGCCCTCGTCAAATTCTTTTTTGACCTGCGCTTCTGCCAGACGAAGCAGCTCATCAGGCGACAGCCGTGGCTCGTGGAGCACCAAACTCTGCGGGATTCCTGGGCGGTGGTAGGTTCCAGGCCAATTGCCGGCTGTCGACATCGGGACACTACCGCCGAATATGGCAAATGGAGGAGGAGCATAGCACGACTGGCTGGTCAGCAGGAATTTGTTGGAACCGGCGACGTACGCCTGCAGCATCAAGGCCGATCTTGAGGACTCTTCAAGGGTTTGATCAAAAGTCACCGCCGGCTCTCCTTGGGATCCGGCGGATTGCCAATCGAAAATGTGTGGTACGGCACCGGCTGTGTTATGAGGCCAGATACTGACTGGATGACATTTTCAGTGTTGGACACCAATTGACAGTCTAGGATATGAAGGCCAACTTGACCTCGACTACTTACTCTGTTGGTTGTGATCCGGGAACCGTATCTTGCTGAGCGTTCCCCGATCACACACCTCCGGATATCCGGGAAACTTCTTCCGGCATTGGCTGCAGGGTTTATTGGTATCACACTATGACCAAAAGCAATGAGAACGCGTCCTATCTGAGTCCGCACACCAGAGACTAGGATACGTACTGAGATTTTATGGGTGTGGCACCAGGAGCATGCCTTGATCCTGCGCATGTCCTTCGCCTTGGCTCGTTTGTCTTCTGGAAGTGGGTTGCTCCTTCCTCTCCTCATAGGAGTGGCGATAAGTTGAGACGGCGAGCCATCTTGCAACGAGGGACTTGTGGACGATAGGTCGAGGGACAAATCATCTAGACAAATCCGGTTAGGGGGAGATGTGAGTGACTCCTGAACCTGGATCTCTGGGTTTCCGCCCATGTGTTGGAAGTCCAGTGGCGACAGAGTCAAATCTGCTACGCCATTGTCGGGTGTGGATGGGCCAAGCCAACGATTGATGGTTGAGTCCTCGTGGGGCCCCAGAAATGGCGAGACCTCAGAGCGGGTGGATGTTGAATGTGTTTGAGGAAGAGTCAGGGGTGGCACATCCATTTCCGAGCCAACAGTGGTTGACCTGTCATCGAGGGTTGATGGTGCCTGTATATACGAGGGCGGATCGTATACAACTGGTGGCTCAGGATCCCAAAACACCCATTCATTGAATTGGGCATCGTCGCTTTGCTGGAACTGTTCACTTGACCACCCGTACCAATCACCGTCCGGTGGGAGCGCCATGGTGAGACAATGATAGTAAGGCTACCAGCGTGACTACCTGGAGGAGAGCTTTTGAATGACTGTCAGGTTATGCAAGGACGTGATGGTATATAATCGACTCATGGGTTACACAGGAGTGATGAGACGGTGCAGTGACCTGCTCAGAAGTTGAATCTGCACAATGGGAACGGACGAAAGTGATGTTGGGAGGAGGTAAGCATGTGCCGCTATGATCTTATCCTATATAAGTAAGTACCTACTGGAGTAACTCATGCTGGTGAGGCTGCGCTCCTGCAGCACCCCGGGCAGAGCCGCATTCTCACCGAGAAGTTGGTCAGGTGCTGGACCCTGTTCTGCGCGCTTGCGCTTTACATAGTAGCTGCAGCCAATGTCCTGCAACATGCTGCAATGCAAGATGAATGAACTGGTATAGTCGGTGCTATATTATAGGTAGTACGTGGTGGGTAAGACTACCTGATCACCCTTAGTGCTCGAAGATGTCGTCGTGTGTGACGATACGACAGTATCACGTGATACCACGAAGCAACGAAGCAGGGATGACAATCAAGTCCCCTTGAACATCAAAGTTGGGCATGTATGGTAGGATGGAGGTTCAACTAGAATGCCGGTCAGCCATACATGCCTTTCAAATGCAGAACCTATGGCGGTCTTACCTCCACCACCATGCAGTGCAGGCCGGGGGAGCCTGACATCTCCTGCCGTTGGCCAGAAGACTGTCTGCTACAGACCACAGTAGTATCCAAGTAGATACGGTATGCTGACAAGCGCCTTTGAACTGTTGACACCGCCACTGTCTGTCAACTATGCCAAGTGTGCCAACGAGGCCCGAACCGAGATCACGTCAACCCTAGTTTGATGCATAGATGCAAACACATACTGATATAAGGCCTGGCATCCCAGGAACATCGTATTTGTTGCAGTGTGCTCGGGCCATCTTACTCATCCGCGAATGGGTTATTCCTTTGGATGGATGCGAGTGTCGAACGAGGCACGGCGGGCCTACGGGGTAAATATTATGTCCGGCTCGTCCGGGCCATTTACCGACCCTGCGTACTGTGCATCCACAATCGGATGTGCATCGGACCTGAAGCCACAGTGGGTCATCAATATGCGTGAAATGCACCTGGGCACAGTACAAAAAGAAAACAGTGGCTTTTGGGGGATCGCCGGAACGTCCGTACCGAAGCATCCTGCCAAGATTGGCTTTTTGAGCTTTGGAGATCACCAAGGCAGTTCGAAACGTATTCAAGGCAGCAGTCAAGCCTCTCCAATGCCAAAACGCCCAGTAGCGGGATTAGCAGGGTGACATGTCGTCCCACGTGGATTCTCTGTCTGGTCATGGTCCTCGGACTTCCAAGGTTTGCTCTTCGTTGACCCACGTGGTCTGTACACCCACGAAAGGAGTACTCTTGTGTCCAACCAGCCACAGCCAGCTAGCAGGAACGGTTCGGAGAAACGGACAGAAACGTCGTGCCGATCATGTCATCAGCCCCTGAAGTTCAATGGGGTTCAATATGATATTTAATGGGGCAACGCCAGGCTGCCGAGCTTGCAATCGACAGTGCTGAAGTGCAGTGGAGGTGTCGTGGCTGCGTGGTGCCGACTTACAAACGGCGCAGCCGGTGGTGACGTTCAGTAGCTGAAACCGTAAACGGGATGTGGGAGGGGTGGAAGAGAGGAGTGGACAAGGGGTGGAAGATCGCAATGCCAAATCATAGCCGAACTACAGTAGAAACCCGACCTCTGACAGTGGTAACAACTGTAACCAAGGCTGGAAGGAGGCTTGTGCCAAGAAGAGATGCTGTTGGTGGTCGTAGTGTAGTAGGCATACCCTGTACTTGTATGGTCACGATGGTGGATGGTACCTATGCAGCTATGGTGGCACCTGGGCGCGCATGCGGGAGTGATGTCGGCGGGGAGGGGCGGTGTCGATCAGATCAATGTTGGAGATTTGAGATCACCGCGGGGGATATTTCCGACGTAACCTTCCAGAAACAGGCTGTTTCCAGAAGCAGAAGCAGAACATCATAATTAATCGTTGGCATCCCGAAAGGCGCAGAGTTTTTCAATTCCTAATCCTTGGCCGCTCGATACTGCCAGACTAAGAGGCCAGGAGGCCTGCTGGTCTGAAACAACCTCTCCAGGCAGCTGGAACGTGCCCATCGATCATTAAGAACCTTGGAAGTGATGATCGTGATGTGTGCTTCTGCAGGGCTGGCTGTGCCTCCGCGCAACCTTGGAATGCTGTACAAAACCTACCTAGGTACCTATAGATGACCGCGTCAACGTACAAAAGTGTGTACCGCTTATACTGTACGGAGTACAATGGTGTACTATAGTACACTATCTAGGTAGGTGCTAAGGTAGGTACTACTGTAGTAAGTATCTAGGTAGGTTCCATGGTTCCCAAAATAGACATGGCAAACCTTGGAAGTTCGTTTTCGTCAAAAACCCCCCTCCTCTCGACGGACTGACGGACCACTCACTCGGTCTTGCGCCTCATCACCTGATCCCACCTTGTTAGTCTGTTTTTTTCTTTTCCAGTCAGCTGCATCTGACACTCCCTTGAAGGATTGGATTCCCCCTTTTCTGGGCGTTCCGAGGCGGTCCAGAAGCAGGTTTAGTACGACGTGAAGCCCGTACTGTGTAGGATGAGATGAGATGGATTCCGGCGCCTTGGAACTGCTAGAATAACTCTAACACCTAAAGAGGGAAACGGCCACACGGGAAGTACGCCACGGCGCGACAGGGGAGTGTCAGCTTGTCGGTAAATGCAGATTTATTCATACTGTGCGGAAGTACCTGGGTACTATGAAGTCGCCCACAATATTCACTAATATGCCAACTGTCCATTGGCTGTGCTGCAGTCTTGCAGGGATGTAGCTGCCTTTACACTGCAAGGCTGCGGATTCGGCCGGTCTTGCCACGCCATGACGGAATTGGAATCCGTTTATTCATCATTGTCAGGATTGACCAACAGCCAGCCTGCCAGCCTTGGAGAATACAGACAATACCACCTAGCAGTCAGGGCAGTTCTGGGTACCTAGGTACCTACATACACACCTGGGCACCTGGGCAGCTATACACACCTATACACACCTGTGGGCACAAGCTAATGTACATAATCACATCTGCAGTGGCTTGCATCTACTGTGTAGACTCTGCACTACAAGACTACGTGTAAGGATGGCTGTGCACCAACAACTGCTACCACCCGTCCCCGTTTTACGCGCGCCCCAGCATCCATGGATTACACTACTCATTGACACTGAAACCTGGAAGGAACAAAGACTGAGACGCAACGGTAACGTGGTACCGCGCTGGCCGGTACGGTACTGGCCAATTCTTGTCAGCCAGCTGCGGCGATCCGGAATTCGGACACGCTTTACATAGAGGACCATAATGAGGGACACCACTTTTTGAGCCCCGGTGAGCCCCTCTAATCCTACATAAACCCACCCGCAGTATGGTACCTACGCCTATGTACGGCAGCCTTTCGTCCTGCAACTCGTGATTGCGCTGGGACATGACGTCTCGTCCTATTGTTTTATTAAATCGAGGAATGGCGGGCCCGGCCAAGAGGACCCCCAGGCCACCTAATTCGACAGTCAGACCAACAGCCGCAGCAAGTAGCAGCAGCAAGTAGCAGCAGCAGCAGCCGTACACGTTCCATACCGTACCGTGCCGTACCATACCGTACCTGATTCGTCTCTTTGATTGATGCTCTCTCGTGCTCGCTTCACTCGGATGGGCCAGCGCACCCTTTTTTTGGCTTTTGGCTTTGATCCCTATTCCCTGGTTGCCCCTTGCAGGCCCAGCATCCCTCAAGCAACCACAATTGCTCTCTCGTAGCTGTTTGCTCATCACGGCCTACCTCCTCGACCCACCCGTGCTCGAGCTCAGGCAGGCAGCATCCCAGACTTCGCTTCTTCAATTTTCGCCTGTCACACGGTATACCCTGTATGCTGCCATTCCTCGCTCCACTGCTGTCCGCGAACTGACCGACCATCTGGGGACCTCGGGACATCTGGAACCCTGACGGATCGACAACGGTCGATGCTTTGCTACGGCGCTGGGGAGAAAATATTACGTTTAGTAAATCCTTTGCCGTTATACACAGTACTTCGGCGTGGCTTCTACGCGTGGCTTCTTACTTCCTGCTCTCAGGCCAGCTAGCAGAACCAGGTTTGTTTTTTTTCTCGTTCTTTTGCTGTCTCGTTTGGTGTTTTGTGTTCCTATGTTTCTGCCAAGCACAACATCACCATCCGCTTCACTACTGTCCTAAGGCCTGGCCGACCCCCCCCCCTCGACACCACGCGCCCACCATGCCGTCGAGCAAGTCGTCTCACTCGTCCAAAGACAAGGACAGGCGGCCGTCTATGCTTTCACTGCCTTCTGTAACGAACTTGCTTTCCGCGTCACACGAGAAGGACAAGGACAAGGACAGCCCCAAGGCTGTGAGACGCACGATGGGATCAAGATCGGATTCACTGGGCCCGACGAAAGCTGACGACGACCGAAGAACAAAAGTACCACAGAGGCGAAAATCCACGCTCAATCTGCTGACTTCCTTCTTCTTGCCTTCAACTCCAGTTCCTCCCAAGGTCCCCTCGTCGTCGTCGTCGTCGAGTGGCCGCCCGAGAACAGCTCACGAAGCACTACCGCCTAACCGGCTGAAGAAAGAGCCTGTTTATCGAAATCAGGCTTCTTCCAATATCGAGCTCAGTAAAGCCAAGGCGTCATCCTCCAACATCGATCTCAGCAAGAACAAGGCGCCATCACCCGATGACAGCCCGACTTCTTCCTCCCATCACCACGGCTCGATCTCTACCGTTGACAACTCTTCAGGCGTTGTTATGCATACCCCTGCAACCCAGGACTCGGATTTCGACTTCGGCTTCCGGCGCACCGAGTCGCCGGAGGCTGCCGGGTCCGGAGCCACGGGCATGGCCGGTACAAGCAAAGCGGCCGTGATCCAAAAACAACAAAAGGGCTCGTCTTCACAATACCCGCCGCCTCAGAGCGCTCCTCCTCAGCACCTTCCACCCTTGCCCCCGAAGATCTCTGTGCCACAAGGGCCTCCAAGTGTGGAAATCACAGAAACGCCCACCTCGCCCGCCTTGCCTAGATCGAGGGGCGGCGAAAGGGGCAGCCCGTCCCAACCTCCCCGTTCTCCTCGTACTCCCCGTTCTCCCCGTTCTCCCGAGACGAAAGGTGCTACCAACAAAACACCCCCTGAGAAGAAGAGCCCTCCTGAAAAGAGAGGTTCTCCCGGAAGGAAAGACGCTGCCGAGAAGAAGAAGGCACCCGAGAAAAAGAATGTACTCGAAAAGAACGCATCCGACAAAAAGGATGCAGCTGACAAGAAAGATGCTCACGCCAAACTTAAGTCGTCGAAACGTCCTCCCTCGCCGAAATCGGAGCCCCATCAGAGAAGCGTCTCAGCGCAACCTTTATCAAACGATAAGCTGCTTGTAGATGACTCCCAAGCTCTTTCCGTGCCCACAGACCCCAACGTGTATCCCAGGCCTATGTCAAAACATTCTAGTGATGGTGAGAGCCGAGGACGGGTGCGAAAGAGTTGGCTGCCAGGTGGAGGTGGGAGGTCGAGCTCGAGCTCAAAGGAGTTGAAAAAGATGTCAGCAAGTAAAGCATGGATCCTGGCAGCCGAGAACCAGGCAGACTATAACACTTACTTCCTGACCAATGGCGAAAAGGTATACATACTTGAGAGTCAACTATCGAATCTATTTGCTGACAATTGACAGGTTCCGGAACTATGGAACGAGAGCGGAAATGTTCTTGTCTACCTGTCGCCTAAGGGAAGCGGAAAGGGCCCATCTTTCAAAGTGCCATCACCGTCGATCGAGGCCTCCATAGTCTTCCATGAGCTGATCCAGGAAGAACTGGAGAGCAGCAGTAGCCGGGACATAGCCAGAAGTTTTGATGGGCGCGACAGCTTGATGGTTCAAGATGCTGAGCCTGCAACACCACAATCCGGAACACTCGAGCTCGCACCAGGCGAAGTCCGGCTATACATTCCTCCAGCTACTCCAGAGCAGTCAGGCGCCCAGAAGGACGGCAAAGGAGATCCCCAGCTACAACGTGCGATTGCGATCCGGAACCTCTTTGCCTTCTTGACCGGCCAGCCACTCGTTGGAACCAAGTTCCATCCGACCATGTTCTCGGCCTTCCTCGAGATCTCGAACTTGTTGAAAGAGTTCGACTTCATGAGTATGGATGGCGCAACATGGGGCGAAGCCGTAGATATGAGTTTCGGCTTCTACATGGCTCAGCTGTCGCTTGCTGACGTGCGGCACGGTCGGGAGAAGACGCTCGAGGCGGTCATCCTTGGAGAGCGTATGAAGTGTTGGGAACTATACAACGAGGCGTTCACTCATGCAGTCGGTAAATGGCAGGCACTTGTATCGCTTAAATCGCCTCTGATAAAGCAGATCTCACCGGAGGTCCTGCGCCGGCTTGAACGCTCGAGTCTGGACCTTCTGAACCGACAACACAATCTCAACAACAGGTTGGAAGACTTCGAATTCCCAGCCCTCTTTTCGGGAGTCGCGGCTTCTTCCGAATTTAGAGATGTGGTGCGCTTCGGTCGGTGGAAGTCAAGTTTCTCGAGGATGAGGAGTTTCACACATGGATACTACAAGACTATGTTCGGATCTTGGCCGCCCAAGGCAAGGAGTAAGAAGAACCCGTTTTCTGAAAGCGGTCTCAACAGACTGGTGTTAAAGGCGCTGTATTCAGACCTGTCGGCGCTGTACGACTTGTTGGTGGACCGCGAATCTTTAACGCCCCGTGTCATCGATCAAGCTGTGGACGATGTCTCCGACAAGGAAGTCGATACCCACATCAAGGCTTTGCGGAAGCTACTCACCGAATTCGATCAATCATCACCACCTGTGCTGCCCCCTATCCCATTCGACGTGCCCAAGCTTCCGGCTATGAAGTCTGTATTGGCCAATTACGACGAAATGAAGGAGAAGGAGCAGGCGAAGTTCGACCGCAATCTCAAGGAGAACGAACTCCAACTCGTTATGCACATGTCCTATAACTTCGATACCGACAATGTCAAATCGCCCTTCCTGAAGCAATTCAAGGAATTCGACATCGAGCATGCCAAGGGCAAGACCCAGGCTGAGATCATCGACAATCGCTTCGGTAACTGGCTGTTCCTCTACGTGGTCATCCAGTCTTTGCCGTTGCTCGTCATCGATGCACCCGACCTTGCGTTCACCGACGGGGTTGAGTATTTCCTCTGCCAGCCTCCACTGGGAAATCCCCCATGGGTCGAAGAAGCAGGCGAGGTTCGCAAGGCGTGGTACCAGCTCCCCGGGTCGCAAGTGAGAGTCGAACTGTCGACAGATGTGGTTATGTTCTCGGTCGAGGCTACATACGAGCGCTCGCACTGCTGGGAGGCGGCGAAACGGTGGGACGAGGCCAAGCAGAACGGCGAGACTGCCGGACTGTTGGGTATGCCGCAGCCTCCTCCAGCGACCGAGATGATCCCGCCTCTATCGCCACTGCAAGCGCCACGTGCTGTGTTCGAGGATAATGACCCAGTGATTGGGCATGGCGCTGGAACCAGTGGAAACTTTGGCAACAGTGGCTCTCCAGCAAGTTCCCTACCAGGCTCGCCCATCTCCGGCCCACCGAGACGGGTTCACTCTCCCAGCAGTGGGCTTGCGCTGGGCCGCGGATCCGGATCGAACTACCGAGCCAGCTTCGTAGGCCTGTCCGCGCTCGAGCCACTGCCGCCGCCCATCGGGGCAGCCCCCGTCGACAGGCGATCTAGTCGTGTCTTCAGCGCTCAGATGGCACACCGACAAGATTCACTTGGAGGATCGCGACCACAGAGCATTGCTGGGTCCGGTTCGGACAGCATCAGGTACGCTCGGAGTGTTAGCAATTTGAGGGGCGAGTCACCTACCAGTGCAACCTCGGGAGGGCTGGAGAACATAAACGAGGGAGGCTCCGGTAGTACCTTCGATGACATCCTCAAGGATATGACCAACCAAAAGAAGCCGGTCAAGGAGAAAAAGAAATTCTTCTAAGTGTTCACCGAGGTTCTTTCCCTAGGTGAGCATCACGGCGGAGTTCTACCCGGTCCTGGGGATGACAAGGCCGGGGACGGAGAGGACTATAACAGCTGGCGATCTAGCTGGAACTAAACGCACAGGACTGGGTCGGTGGGAAAGCATAGCTGCTACTATAAAGGGCTTAATAAACAAGTGAGAGAAAGAGGGGAAGGAGCTCACCCCTCGCGGCGTCTGGGGTCTCACAGTTGTGAGCAGGGGGAGGAGTCACAACGTTCATGCATGGCGGAAGCGGAACGGCGCGGATCATCAGTGTTGAGGGGGTTCAAAAAGTAGAGCGTATTTCTGAAGCATGGCGCATCGCAGGCACAGCAAGCGTATCGAGAATTGGTGGTGTATATTGTAATATTGTAGTACGATTCTGGATACCCCTTCAGGTAATCAAGAGTAGATAAAATTAAAACAACAGTATATATTTAACGGTGTGTGAGGAGTCCAGGTGCCGTATTGCGGTGTAACATAGCAATGCGAGTCCGTCCGCACATATTGTGTCACTCTTCGCCTAGCCCATGCCGCGCATACTCGTCAAGCAATTATCAGAGGCCGGCCTCAAGCTGCTGTGCCGAGTCGCAATCCACTCACCGCGTACGCTCTCGTCACTAGCAACCGCAGACTGCCTATCGCGAGCGCGCGCGCGTGTGCGCAAAAGCTCGACCGGGCACGGCGCGTGCAGATTCAACAGCAAGGAGAGTGGTTCCTGAACGTCGACGATCAGAGACTGTCAGGATGTCCCAGTTTTTCCATTCTCGAGGCTTACCTGCCGTGCGACACTCGCCAGGGAGATCTGAGTTGACCGTGAACCATGCAATGTCGCCTCTCAAGTAAGATCCGCGAGCGTGGACCGGCACGTGCGATGGATGCCATCCCAATTACTGATGATATACCATGGAAGGATTACCAGGCCCCCCAGGGGAAAAGGCATCTGACTATGGCAGGCGTTGACTATAAGATCATGCACGTCAATTAGCGGACTGCCATGGAACTCGTCGTCGTCATCGCCATCGTACCTTCACGCTGTGATCTCGGTTTCCTTGTATGTAAGTGTTGTTGTTCATACGTCTAGGGTAATTCAGGTACGACGCGATAGAGACTAGAGGCGACCACCTGCACGGGGGAGGGAGCAGCACAATACCGTCGTTGAGGATGATCTGAGATGCGCGTGAATGATTGAAAAAAATATCGACCGCCTCCCTGAAGATACTGGAGAGCTTTTACTGTATACTTATGATTCATCGGTCTTGGTCCTTGGCTGAAACCGCAAACCTTCCTTCCTACCTGTGCTCCAAACCGCATCATTCACAACACCCTTTTCCGACTTAATCATCATGATTGATACTACAAAGGGTACTTCCGTTCCGCGAGCCACCCCAGTCATGGCATCGTCAGAGTATTACGCATTTCCTTGGATGATTCACATCGCTCTTCTTCTTCTTCCTGTAACCATCCCATCCCTCGTCCTCTAGGGGCCTTCTCACATCCCTGTAGTGAGCCGGGACCATCCCCCCGGCGACGAGCCGGGCGCAGTCCGCACAGCAGCCGCTGTAGACGCGCTCGCTCTCGACGGGGACTGCCCTCCCCCCCTGCACGCAGTTCCCGAGCTCGCCGCCGCCGGTGAGCCTCGAGCTCGTGCAGGGCTGGGGCCTGCCCGGCCGGGGGTGCCAGTAGAGAGGCGCGCGGCACCAGGTGCAGAAGTAGCGGGGTTTCCATTCCCAGCAGCAGCACATTGTGTGCTCCCTTGCTCGGCGGTGTTGGGATGGTTGTAGTCACTTGACTTACATGGGGGGGTTATATTGCGCGCCTGCCTGGTGGCGATGGTGGGCAGTTGGTATGTCGTACACTAAGTCCTCTGTACCTTGGGAAGTGGAAGGTTACTTAGGCGAGCAAGACCCGGCTATTGTCTGTGTTTCAGTGGCTGTGGTTGATCAAGAGGCCGGCTGATTCTTCTCCCATGGGAAAGATTGTGTTCGTTACGAAAAGCAACCAGTTTGGCTGCGAGTCCGGTGCGGTGCGGTCCTTGGCGAGCGCCATGGGCAATATACTGTATCCCAACCTTCAACGGGCGACCGTAGAAGTATCACTCGAAAGCGTGTCATACAAGTCGAACAAATCTAAGGACCGTGGCGGAGTCGGAACGACTCGGCCAATTTCGCGGGGAATATCGAAACGGACGGAGTACGGACCCGACCTTGTGTCATTGTGCCTGGCCGTAACAGAACAATACTCAGGCAAGCAAGCAAGGACCAAACGATGCGGCTGGCTTGGTGGCCGCCGGCGGTGTCTCCGAATGGAATAGAGGAACAGATGCCGCTCGCTGACCGCAACACATGGACAGGTTGCAGTTTGCATAAGCTTTTCCATTGGGGGAGGGGGCAAGTAAGTTTTCCGATACCTACCTAAGTACTCGGCTTGCGCAGACACCCCCCTACCCCCAAGGGTGGAGAGGCTCATGGGCTCGCTTGCCGATCTGCCGGACCGTGATCGACCACAATCACAACCACAATCACGAAACACGAACATGGGGGGGGCTCGCGCTCGCCGGCGGCACGCACAAAACACCCGGACAGCAGTCGGTTGAATGAGTTTCGCCTGCCGGCGATCCGTGTGATGGGCCGATTTTCTCGCCTGCGGGGCTCTCCTTCTCGGCTCGCGGCTCATCGTTGTCCACAGCAAGGTCAGCTAGGCGCAGGGCGCGAAGGCAGTGGTCCTGATATGAGAAGTCCAAAACGCCAGCGGGTGTCCGCAATAAGAAATGATCTCAATGATGGGCGGTGGGGATGGGGAGGGGGAAACAGCCCACCTTGTTCACGTAGGTACCAGTGACATTTTTATTTGCTTCTTTCCTTTGCTTCTTCTATCCTTGCGGACTTGACAGTCGGACTCGGGCGTCGGATGTGTTCAAGCCGGTGGCTGGTGCTTACTTGGAGGTGTGTCTGTGATGTCTGTTGCAAGATTCGGTGTATGTGGTTGGCGTATGTGATGATATGTAACATACATAGTGTAGTACCCACCTGCAGTCTTGTGTAACCATGAGCCGCCAAGCTTTTGAGCCGGCATTAGCAGCTAAGCACACACGATGCAGGCCTGGCAGGGAATGGAATTAGCCTGATTGAGTTCCCCTATGCCAAGCCACTCAAGGCACTCGCCACAGGCCCTGTTATCTGCATTGAATACCACATAGACTACATCATACTGTTGACGGTATATACCGGAGTATATCTACCGTACATATCCAGCTACCGTAGGTATACGGACCGCGGATCACGGATACTGTGCTGTGCTGTGCTGTGCTGTGCTGTGCTGTGTTATACGACGACGAGTACGAGTACGGGGGGTACATGTGTCTGTATGGAGTCCGTGCTATGTGCCAATCTGTGTCGAATATGTGCCGAATGTGCCAATGTGCCAATGTGCCAATGTGCCAAGAGCCATCAACATGTCTGGCATGTCTGGCATATGCCAGCCAGCCCTATGGAGCAGGCGGAAGATTTCCGGTAACACATATGGCGGCGACTCGACTCGGGTCGGGTCGAGTCGAGTCGAGTTGGAGGGTCCATCATGACCACGGCGTCGTCTTCCCAGATGTGCCCCTGGGCAATTTTAGGTTTGTAAACGTGGCAGGTGGGTGCCAGGACTACCCCAGCCAGTCATGCCAGTCAGACGAGCCAGACGAGCCAGACGAGCCAGACGAGCCCTGACCGCTGCCGCCCATTGAAGCAGTCTACGGATCCGTACTCGAGTGAGTGCTTACCTAGCTACTGTTATATAGTACCTAGTATGTTACCTAGGTAACATGGTGGTACTATAGTATCCAGTCGGCAGCAGATCATAGATAATAGATAATGCTGGTACAGTCAGGCAGCAGTCAGGGTAGTATACACGGTAACATGTAGTATCAAGGGTTGGTGATGACCATCCGGGCAGACTCACAGGTCGCGGGTGATGCATGCACGCCCTTGATACGCGCGCTCGAGATAGGGTAAAGTAAAGAGAGAGAGAGAGAGGGGCCTGGGATCATTTCAAATCAATCAAGTAGATACAGATACAGATACAAACACAGATAAAGATACAGTAATATGTACGGCTAATGTAAACATGATACAAGGTACACGTATATATGTACGTATGTACGTATGTACGTACCTAGCTAGACCAGGTATACCAGGTATACCAGGTACTGTAGACCAGGTAGACAATTAAGTCGTCAGTCATCGTAGACCAGTTCCGGCTTGCCGACGGAACGCTGTTGTTCCCTTTGATGACGGACGGAGCACACATAATGTTATCAACCGCGACCACAATCACGACCATATAGACCGGACTGCCTGACTTGCTTGGATTATCAATGCCCAGGTCTCTTCCATGTCATCATCTAGATCCCGTCTGCAAATCTCAATATTCCATCCCCTCATCCGCCATCCCCGATCCTCCAAAGTTCCATACTTGGTTATATATCTGAATCACCCCCTTTCTGCCCTTCCACAGCAGGCCCAAGATCCCAAGATCACAAGATCCCAAGATCCCAGATCCCAGATCGCAGACCCCCGACCCCAGATACCAGATACCAGATACCAGGATCCCAGAATTCCACATCCCAAATCGCCGAAATCCCAGAAACCCACATCGGAGATCCGGTCTCGCCCTGGTCGCCCAGTCGCCCAGTCGCCCTAGGGGCATCCCTAATCGAAGAAGGACTGACTGACTGGCAACTGCACGCATCCACGCATCCACGCATCGAACCTTCCCTCTGGCCCCCTTACCTTCCTTGTACACATCTATCTCTCTTGGCAGGGCCGAGCAGCAACCACACCCACCTTTTTGTCTCGCCTTGGCACATGCAATCGCGCATCACGCTGAAGAACGACCCCATTATAATTATTGAACCATAATATTTGTCTACTGTTCCCCCATACAAACCCCCAACATAACACCTCTTCTGCTGCCAGCCAGTCCAATTCAGTGGGCACTGACTGACGGGGCAGCACGCACACCGGCAGCAGTTGGTCGCAAAGCAGGGAGACAGCGGGTGAACAGCAGATGACAGCAGTAGCGACTTCCATTGTCTGTGGTGAGAGAGCGAGTGAGTAGCGAGCGCTAGTCGGCCTTTCAACTCCCGCGCGTCTCCTCACCCACCCATCCGCTCATCCATTCATTCATTCGATCAATCTTTCAATCAATCTGTTCCAGGTATATTGCATCTATCTGCCTGACTCAGACGGCACAACCCGTCGTCGTCGCCCATCCTGTCGTCCAACCTGGCCGCAGTCGCCGCCCCCAGATCTGGTCTTGATCTTTCGTCAGTCGCCCTCGCATGTCCAGTGGCCCCTCCCCGGACACTGGCGCACACGATAAGACGACGCCCTTTCAATCACTGCGCAGATGGTAACCCTCCCTGGTACCACCAGCAAAGCTTCGACCTCGACCACGCTGGAAGACCAACAGCAATCCTCGAGTCGATCCTCCTTCTTCTCCCGCTTTGCACTACCCATCCGCTCCAGGAACACTCGGAACGTCGTCGACTTCCACATCCGCCCCAGCGAGCCCCACCGCAAATTCAATGCCGGCGACCATGTGAAGGGTGCCGTCGTCTTGACAGTTGTCAAGCCCATCCGCCTGACCCACCTCACCGTTGCCTTGCGCGGCTTCGTCCGCGTCCACAAGAGCCCCAACAACGCCGCCGCCGACCCTGTCAACCCACCCGGCATCGACTCGGACGGCGTCTCCCAGTTCAAGTTCCTTGGCAACGGTTATGCGTCACTATTCCAGGATGAGCAGGTGCTCTGCGCCGATGGGAGGCTCGAGTCGGGCAAATACGAGTTCAACTTCGACCTATTGTTCCCGGAATCGAACTTGCCCAGCAGCATAGAGGTACGCCCGCCCTGCGATCTTCACGGCGACACGCTCTGTTCCGTTCTGTTCCGTCACCCTTCACATGGCGACCTTCCTGGCCCTGGCCCTGGTGAACACCAACTGACTGTTTGTTTCTAGTTTGAGCGAGGTGCAATAGGGTACACGATAATAGCGACGCTGACGAGGCCGACGTCAATCAACGCGACAACAAGCTGCGAGCGCAAGGTCGAATTGGTCGAACAGGTGGATGTTGGGCTGCTGCCGGCGACCCGGCCCCGAACTATATACCTCCAGCCCATATCGAAGAAGACGAGAAGGAAGAAGCAGGTTGCCTACACCACTTCCGACAAGGCAGACTCGATCGCCGCCGCCGACACAGCCGAATCCTCATCGGAATTTGACTCGACGCGGGCGGTTGATAACTCGAGCGACGGGATAGTCCTCCCGCCAGACGACGCTGGTCAAGATGCGCCCCCAATCCCAATAAGTCCGATCCAGAGCGACCTGAGGAGCGAGGTTAGCCTGGATAGCGCAGTGAGCGGCAGTACGGGTTTGAGCTTCAGGGACCGGGTCGACTCGAACTCGAACCAGGCGGGGAGTCTTGGAACCATCCAGGCAGGTGGGGGCAAGAGAGCTGTGTCTGAGGAGAAGACCATTACGACGACTATCGAGTCCGTGAAGAGCGGGTGTCTGCCCGGCGACACGTTACCCGTCAAGGTGGATGTCCAGCATACGAAACGCATCAAGAGTTTGCATGGCGTGATTGTGACTCTGTACAGGCAGGGGCGTGTGGATTCAGCACCGCCAGCTGCACTGTTCAAGAACATATCGAGAGAAGAGGCGCGAAAACTGGAGAAGGAGGAATACTATCCGAAATCGAAGACGGGTCTGGGCGGGCTGTCTTTGACCTCAGCTGGCACATGCAGCATGTTCCGCAAGGATCTTTCTCAGGCGTTCAGTCCGTTGATCATCGACCCAACTACCCTGACAGCCAGCGTTACCACATCCGTCCGAGTGCCCGAGAATGCCTTCCCCTCAATCAGGGGGGTACCAGGAGAGATGATCAGCTTCAAGTACCGCTTAGAGGTGATTGTTGACCTGGGCGGCAAGTTGGCCAACGCCATACAGGTGCAGCAAAACCCGAGGGTAGGTTCGGCTGGCGGTGTCTTGACTTCAGGAAGGGAGCTCACGGCTGGCGTCGCGTCTTTTGATGGCAGCATGATAAACACTGATCCCCTGAAGCGAGGGAAGGGAGTTATTTTTGACTCGTTCGAGGTCGTGGTGGGAACCACCGACAGCACCCGACGAGGCAAAGCAGTGCGGCCAGCAACTTCGCTTCGCACCCGCTCTGTGCAGGAACCACCGGCGTGTCCCGAGAGTGGTCCGTGGCCCGGACCTTGGGAGGATGAAGGCTACGCGCCTGAGGCACACCCACAGGAAAATATGCCGTACACTGCCGAGCCTGTGAGCCCATATCCATACTGGAACGGAGGGTCTCAGGACCAGGCCCAACCTCCCGCGCCACAGTACATACCACCACCAGTACTACCGGACGAGAGCGGCCTTTCGGATAAGGATCGAATACGAAGGGCAGAGCAGAGGCTTCTTCCCAGCCAGCCTGAAGGCTCCTCTCCAATCTCCGTGCCATCTGCGCCCGCAGTCGATGCCGATGGCGCCGGCCCATCTACCTTCGCACCATCCGCTCCTCCACCGGCGTCACCCACCGTGGAGGACCCCTCCTCAGCTCCGACTCTGGAGGACCTCGCGGCCAGCTCCTCGGTACCACCAGAGGGCAACTCGGTAGACGACAAGCAGGAGCTTGAGCGGCAGAGGCTACTGGCCGAGGCGAGCGCGCCGCCCGAGTTCCCTGGGGACGGGGACGCAGGGGTGGGAAGCAGCGCCGGGCCGAGCGCACCCCCGCCAGACGATGGGCCATCGGCGCCTGTGTTGAACGAGGAGGACTACGGCCCGCAGTACTCGTATAATGAAGTCGCGGGCCCGTCGAGCCAGGGCCCATCCGCGGCGCATGAGCCGTTGCCAGCTTATAAGCGGTAATATGGCAGGTAGGGTGCGACGAGAGGCCTGCGCGCCTACCTGCCTGGGGCATGTCTTTACAAGCGAGGTTTCGTCGATCTACTAAGGCGAACGTATATATTATTGGTATTCTGTTCTTTCTGATCGTTATTTGAAAGGGACAGCGGAGTTCAGCGTGGGACCTTGCATGCATCTGGGATGAAGATTTCGACATCGATCTTGGGGAGGACTGACTGTATGACTAGAGGCGTAGTTATAGTCTCTCTGTATATAGGAAAGAGGACAAAACAGTGCGCATACCCCACCCGCCTGCCTGCCTCCTGGCAGAAAAAGCAATTGCCTAACTTGTTACATGGGAAGTTTTGCGGTATGCAGGAAGCAATAACTTAATTCAGAAGTAAGCTCGTATCTACAAGCCAGGTAGTTGCCTGAAACGGCTGCTGCTGAAAATCGCTCCAGTGATTCATCGGCAAGCTCTACGAGCGGGTCTTGCTATTAGGCTCGATAGTATAGCAATAATTTCATTGAATGTAAAGTAGCAGATACGATAGGCATAACAGTCCTAAGCTGCCTATATATGCTTATAGGTAGTGAATATTATCGAGAGGTCTCTACGGGCTTACGAGATAGCTGGCATAGAAATAAGCATTATCCGGTATAGAAGTATCAGCTAATCTTTGTCTTTATTTCGAAATACATTTCGACAGGATCCTAGACTTTGGAGTTATATGCTTGCTCTCTGCATCTAAGGCAGAAGCGCGTCTGAGAGAGTTTCAGTCCTCGCTATCATGCTCTTCTTCGTAATGCTCAAGGAACATTTGAAGGAGTTGAACCTTGATTACCAGGGCTATAGGAGTAGCTACCCAGGTAGCAATAACTAGCACCTAGCTCTAAGCAAGGCTGAAGAAGCTTGTCGGATTACGAGGGCTGAGTTCTTAAGGATATATATCTAACGGATTATATACTTCAGAACGTCGCTTGACTGCCGTTGCTCGTTGAAGACGTATCTAGGTATGATACTACTATAACCTGTTCTTAGTCGAGCCACTCTTCGTTGGGACATTCCTCGATATGTATTTCTATCCCTCTCCGTCGCCTCTCTCTTAGTCGTCCCCCCTCGCCGTTGTCTCTTAGTCGCCTCCCTCTCCGTTATCTCCCTCTCCGTTATTCCTCCAATCCCTTTCTTTCATGTTTAGTCCCCCCC
>LKEB01000001.1:482093-535583 GCA_003795295.1 Cytospora leucostoma | reverse complement strand
TTCCCAGTCGCCTGCCTTCCAGTTGTTGCATAATGCCGTCGCATAATGCCGTCGCACAATGCCGTCGCATATTGTCGTCGCACAATGCCATTGAACAGTGCCGTCGAATAGTGTTGTCCGGTACAATATAATCTAGCAGATCTCATTACGTTGTATCGCGCTGAGTGAATCCCGTTAGCAGTCTGTCTCGTCCAGTGGATGCGATGTCAAATGTAATTGCTTCTGTCTTTCGCAGTGCAAGAGTTCTCCATACTCTAGTATAATCAAGCACAACCTTGGAACCCTTTGACAGACATATATGTGCCCTCCTTCCGGATGAAGCTGGTCTTGTCACGATACCTTCCGCCTGCTATCTAGAGGTGTACCTAGGTTAGGTACCTTCTCTTTCTGATCAACTGGGCTACCAGTACCAACCATCTCTTCAACAAGCTATAAAACCACCAACCTGCTGACAACCTCTACACTTACACTTAACCTTTACAGCAACAAGTGGCTGATGAAACACTAAGGGTGATGGAACACTAAGGCTGATGAGACACTGAAGGTGATGAAGACTTCGCTACATAAATAAACTGCTATGAAGACCCCTCCACTTACACCATATCTCTACAGCAACGACCAGACGTCTTCATCAGACGGTTTGCCAACCATCAGCCTCACAGACAGCAATAGTCCTGGGATGATCACAGCAACGACTAGACGATACAGCAACAAGTGGGTGATGAACAATACTCAAGTTGATGAATACTAAAGGTGATAATAACTTTATCATAAAGATAGACTACTATAAAGACCCTTCTACTTATACTATATCTCTATAGCAATAACCAGACGAGTTTATCAGACGGTTCG
This sequence comes from Cytospora leucostoma, assembly GCA_003795295.1. Taxonomy (NCBI): domain Eukaryota; kingdom Fungi; phylum Ascomycota; class Sordariomycetes; order Diaporthales; family Cytosporaceae; genus Cytospora; species Cytospora leucostoma. The sequence continues at coordinate 534,731 of LKEB01000001.1, read as the reverse complement.
CCATCTATCACCCTCACAGATAGCAATAGCCGCTACCTAGAATAATCACAGCAATAACCAGACGTTTTCATCAGACGGTTCGCCAAACATCGACCATCGCCCTTACAGACAGCAATACCCAGACGACCACAGCAAAAACCAGACGAATCCATCAGACGGTTCCACAATCCTCAATCAAATTCCTTTGAAGGGCTGATCAACAATACCTTTGAAGACTACCACAATGACACCCCCTACCTCCTTTCCCATCGCCAACGGCCTCTGCCAGGCTCCCCTCAACGACCCCATTTGGGGCCACAACAGGATCATGCATGGTGTGACGGTCGCCGCGAGCGGTGCGCCCCGCTCTATGCGAATCGACCCTCGCTACGTCCAGCAACAGCACCCGGCCAACGTGATCGGCCACAACGGCCACACCCCGGCAGACTGGTTCGCAAACCGCTTTGCGGCCCTCTTCCACGGCGCCCACGGCGCCCCCCGGGCTGGAGTCGCAGGAAGCATACGTGACGGTGCCCACAGCGTCGTCCTCGCGGGTGCCTACCGTGGCCTCGATATCGAGTAAGTATTCAACCTACCGATAACTCTCCCCCATCTTTTCATCTGGACTCCAGACTTTTGAGACTGACGCGATGCGCCCCCTCCCCCCCCCGCGCAACCGTATATAGCCAGGGAAACGTGATCTACTACTGCGCATCAGGCAGCATAGAGAACCGAGACCCCCTCCGCCTCGCCAACACCCCGGCCATCAGGCACCTGCGGAGGTCCGCCGCCACGGGCCAGCCGGTGCGCGTGCTCCGGAGCGCCAGCGGGGGCGGCGCCCACGCGCCCGGCGTCGGCATCCGGTACGACGGGCTGTACCAGGTCGTCCGGGAGGGCCCCGTGCGGTTCAACGCCCGCGGCGGCCGGTACACCCGGTTCGAGATGCGCCGGATGGCGGGCCAGACGCCCCTGGCGACGATCCAGGCCCAGTCGCCCACGCCCCAGCAGGTCCACGACTTCGGCCGCATCTGGATCTGAGTGGTGGAGGGCGAAACAGGGTTTGACGAGGAGGAACCGGGAGAACATGAACATCAGCATGCGGATCGGAGTTGGGGCGGGTGCAGGTGCTCCTTGATCATGCGCGGCGCCTTCTCGGCGCACGCCACCCAGATAATTTTCTTTTCGAGGGTTTCTATCTGTTCGGCCATCGCGATGGAGGTCAATGCTGCCGGGCTTCTTAGGATCGCACGAGTTGAACTGCCCGTCGGGAAGTTTCTGCGGTTTCTCGGGAGGAAGTTTTCTGAACACATGCCCTTCACACCAGTCTTCGGCATTCGCGATGGAATTTATTGAGTTTGGTCTTCTTAAGCGCGCGGCGGTTTACCTCGTTATTGGGCAGCATCTGCGGACACTTGGGGAAGTATTTTCCCTGTTAATTCTTTGCGGAAATGTTTTCGGCAGTTGCGATGGATTTGATTGCGGTTCGGTTTCCTCAAGGTCGCGGTGGTCCGGAGTTATATGAAGTTGAGGCAAATGTGCCAAGCCTCGGACGTTACATTATTAGTTACTTTACAGGCAGATAGCTACTGGGCACATCTGCTTGCTTCATCATCATTAGAAGTCAAATGGAAACCTCCTCTCACATACTGGCTTAGCAAGGCTCGGCATAGAGTCGCTTGACGAGGTGGTTGGCTGGTCTCACTGAACGATAACTCTGAGGAACGGAATGGCAGTGTCACAAAGAGAATGCCGGATCCATATAATTTCGTAACGCATCAAATTTGCTATTCTTCCAAGATGGGTCAGTCCTTGCCCATGTGCCCAAGAACGAATGAAAAAGAAAGAAAAAAACTCTAATGTACAGCTCACAAGGGAATCGCCTCGGGCGCCTGGTTGGCTTCTGGGTGCTTAATAAGCAACCTGCTTTCTGTGAAGTGCGCCGGGTTCGAAAACCCATCCCGTAACAATGAACCGTAGAGACTACCTTTTGAAAAACGACGAGACCTGGTGAGGGGCATAAGCGAAGGTGCCCATCCCGAATGCCAAAGTAATGGTCGAAGAGCTCCCCTCACTTGAGGAGAGGCTCCCGCGTCTAGTAGTTTAACTCCCCGCTGCCACCACCGCTAACTTGGTCAAGGTCTTCATAGCTCTTCAAAGTACGCCCCTGGATCGCCTCACGGGGGCCAACAGCCGCACCACCACCGGCACCGTCTCCCCATCTACCACCACGGCTCGGGCGTCCGCCACCTGGTATGCCACCCATGCCACCCTCATAGCGAGGATTACGGCCCGGTCTGTCGTACGGGTTGGACCGGTTATTGTTGTAACCCCTACCACCACCGCTGAAGGCACCCCCACGACGCGTGGGTCCGCCTCCTCGCTCCTCACCTCCAGGCTGATTCCAGTTTGCGGGACTGCCCATCGCGCCGGCAAACATTTGCTGGAAGTTGGGCATAGGAGGGAAGCCCATGGGTAGCATGTTGTTCATGGCGTAGTTGGAGAGGTTGAAGCCTCGCGGTGTACCCGTTGCTGCCGATCCATTCGCCGGCGGAAAGTGACCGTTGCTATTGGCATCCGTTCGTGAAGGGGCGATGTGTGCTGGGTCCATGACATACGCGTTGATAAGCTCGACCTGCATCGTGTCAGTGCCACGCCACAGTGAATAATGCAAAACGAAGATCCCTTACCTCTTGTTTGAGAGAATCCAGCCATTCCACGTGCCGTTTTTCAACGTGCTTGCGCCAAAAGTGCTCCTCCTTAAAAAGTTTCGTGCACTCGGGTACCCTGCACCGCCACTTGTGCTCATCCTCCTGCTTGACGAACTTGACCATCTCGTCGTTCGTGACCTCATCGACAGGCTTACCGCCAAGCTTTCGGATGTCAACCGACTCCGGCTCCAGGATCTGCTTGATCTTGTCCTCAAAGGTTTTGACCCAGTTGTATGCACGTTGCAACTGCTGCTCAGTCTTTGATGTGTTGCGGAATTTGCGATCCGGCTCTGTGGTCTCGCCTTCCTCGAGATCAGCAGTGTCCGCACGCTTCTTGCTAGGGAACGGCTCGCCCGAAGCACTTGCGCGGGCAATCTCCTTGGCCGCGGAAGAAAGAGTACTTCTAGGCCGGCGGAGATGTCCTCCAGGACACTTGCGAGTCAACTCGTGAACCGAGTCGCTCTCGAAGACGCAGAAGAAGCAGAAGTTGAATACGCGGCGCAGGTATTCAATGAGTAGGTCAAGCTGCTTCTTCTTGATCAGGAGCTCCTCGTCATCGACCTCGTCGTCGTCAATCGCGCCCTCGTCTTCATCATCATCCTCTTCGGGCTCTGGCTCTTCGCCTTCATCCATGGCCTCATCAAGGTTGACGTTGCGCTCCTTCTTGATTTTCTCCTTCTTGATCGTAGCGGAGGCGGTAGGTGGCAGTAGGCGCCCAGAAGCCCTGATTTCATCTACTTTCTCTTCTACCTTCAACACAGCATTGAAGTCCGAACCGAAGTCGGACTCGAACTTGTTGACGAGCTGGTGGACGAGGGACAGGTCCTTGTCGATACGCTCTGGCGCCGAGAACAGGTCCCAGAGTGCCTTCTTGCGCGGGTTGGCTGGGGGGTTGTGAACACCTACGTGACATACGAAGTCGCCGCGAACCTCATCCTTTACAGTCTTGCTGTTGATTGCCTCTAGAGCCTTCTCGGCTGTCGAAGGTGCTGGACCCGGGCTCTTAATCTTGATGTCTCCATCCTTGTCCTCCTCCTCTTTCGGGTCTGCGCGATCTACGATCGGCCCAGTCTCTGCAGCCGGGTGAAGCATGATCCAGCCTATTCGGTGGTATCGCTTCGAGGGGTTCGGGTCGCTGAGCGAGAGCCATTTGAAACCTCCCTCTTCCTCTCCGAGATGCTCCTTGCAGAAGGCCTCCAAATTTTGACGGCTCACACTAGGAGCGATGGTCTTGATGAGGAGGGTCGGCTGAAAGAGGTTCTCATCCCGGATGTCAGCGCTGGAGGCAGGAACCAAGTCCCCCACACCCAGAACTTCATTGGCCGCAGTTGCTTCACCTTCTTCTTTCTCAACGAGGCCGCCGGCGCCATTGCTCTCGCTCTTGGGTATTCCCTCCAGAGTGAAGTCGTCAAAAGTGCCAGACTCCAAGTCTTGCTCCCACTGGGTGTACAGTCCTCGGCGAAACTCGCTGAGTTGAGCTCTGAGAGGGTCCCTGACCTCGGGGACGTAGCGTTCGCGGAACCACTGCTCGTCCTTGTGTTGTGAGACGAAAGTCTTGGCCATCTTTGCCTGCAATTCTTCTTTGTATGTATCGTAGGCAGCCTGGATCTTGGCCTTCTCCTTGTCGCGTTCCTCCTGCGTGTTTGCGCGGGCGGGCTCTCGGCGGCGACCGGTACGCTGACGCTCCTTCTCGTCCTTGATCTTCTCATTCAACCTCCACCACTCGCCAAAGTAGGAAAATCCTACCTGATAAGGAAGCTTCAAGGGATCTTGGATAGGGTTCGCCACTAGAGGTTGCGACGGAGCGGCTTCCTGCCCGGGAACGTAGCGATCGATATTGGCCGGGGGGGACCCGATACGGCGTCTGTCCTCCCTTTCACCTCTGTCACGGGGAGGGTAATCGTCCCTGGCTCGCCGGGGCTCATATCGATCGACGACATTGGGGGATCGAGAGCGGTTTGATCGACGTCGGTCATGACCTAGTAAAGGCACGGTAAGCATCTGTACATGTAACCGGCCTGCACCGGAAAAAATAATGGTCGTCGCCAGCATTTCAAAGAAACCTTGAGTGTGTGCACTTGATAAAGCCCTTCCCACCCTGTCTTTCATGGAAGAGAAAGCGAGTTACGCACCAGGAGATCTGCCGCGATAGAAGTTGTCGTCCCTCTCTATCTTGATCCTTGGGTCATCACGACCCCAGCCCCTTTCACCTGGCGAGCGCGCCGTGTCCCTGTAGTAGGAGTCCATCGGTAGATATTCTGTCGTGAGTCGCAAGCGAAGAGGTACGGCGGCGAAAGGATGCTTGAGAAGAGGGTAGGTATGTCGGAATGCGCTTCTGCCGGTCGCTCTGGTCAAGTTATACCAGGCGCTTGGCCGTGTCTAGTGTAAGAAAGAAGCCTAATGTTTGGCGACATGATTGCCGTTAGAGAAAACATTCTGAGAAGGACGGTCTGAAAAGAAGAATGATAGATGGCGAGGATGGAGACAACAAGATGTGAGCTGAGTGAGTGATTGAAAAAGAGGCTAGCAACGCAGATTCCGTCCGTAGCAAACGATCATTAGGTAAGAGGACAAGAAGCAGGCGCAGTCGGCTTGATGGTTGATGGTTGACAGAGAGGCAAATGATGATACGATCGTGACAGTGGGCATGAAGCAGAACTATGTCTTATCGCCTTGGGGGAGGAGGAGGGTTGACAGAAAGGGGGAACCACGAGGGGTTGAAACTCAACGGAAAAAATATAACGAACAATTGAGAAAGGTTTCGACGGCACGATCAAAAGTGCAGGTCGAGATGCTGTGTTGTTGCAAGTACAGCTGTCATCCACTCGTCCCAGGATTGCACACCTGTATGTAGGTATCCAGGGAGGTTGGAGTCAGTACGAAAGGAGGAGAGGCGATGCTGCGCTTGGACGAAAGGTAGGCCGATGGAGCTTGTGGGAACTGGGTGAGCTCGGTGCTGGTTGGTCGATCTGGAAAGGCATGCTTACTAAGTCTCTTGGACAACGCGCTGGAAAAGACAGTACCGAGGTACGGCATCGATTAAGCCGTACTGTGGTAGTAGATACAGGGTAGGTACCCACCTCGAAACTTAGATACATTATAGGTACCTACCTACCTACCTAGGTAGGTATATATGATTTCAAGTACCGCATGTGCTATCTGTATTGCCATACATGCCGATCTGTGTACTATACAATACTCTGCACCTACCTAGGTACCTCGACAGGTGAGGGGAAGATTCATCCCTCAAGAGAAAGGGCAGCACATCCATGGATGGCTGACAAAGGCCAGCTCCGAGGTTCAATGTGCTCGGTAGCATCTGTCGTCATAGCTCCTGTATGTATGTACACTAACAGCCACGAGCCCAGCTCATCCATGGATGTCAACACTGATCTCCTTATATAAACCCATAACACCCGATATCGCGTGACAGATAAAAGAAGGAGAGATCGCAACGCTTCAACTTCACCTTCCTCTCTCCTCAGAGTCCAAAGTCGACACTCTGAACAGTCGCAAACATGACGACCTACATACCAGCACTGACCATCCCGTACGGCGTCTTCGCCAACCCGGCCGCATCCATCCTCCTACCCATCGGCCTCGGCGGTGTCATAGGGTACAGCACACGCCGTAAGCATCACCCCATCCCATCCACCCCCTCCCATTCCTAGGAAAACACCGCCCGATGGGCCCAGTACATTGCAGTATCACTCCCTAACAAACCCCCCTCCCGAATCCAGCAAAGGAGACACAAAAGACCTACCTCACAATCAAGCAGCCGCCCCTCCGCCCTCCCCCCTGGGTCTTCGGCCCGGCGTGGACGGTCCTCTACGCCCTGATGGGCTACGCCGCCCACCGGGCCATCACGGCCGGCCTCAGCCCCCTGACCTCGACGCCCCAGCTCATCCGGGACACCAAGCACTCGGCGACCCTGTACACGGTCCAGCTCGGCCTCAACCTCGCCTGGATGCCGCTCTTCTTCGGCCTCAAGCGCCCCGTCGAGGCCACCGTCGACATCGTCGCCCTCCTCGGCCTGAACGCCTACCTGACCAGGCTCTGGTGGCCCATCGACAGGACCGCCGCCTGGCTGATGGTGCCGTACCTGGGCTGGCTGGGCTTCGCTACCTACCTGAGTGCCGGCGCTGGGTACCTGAATGACTGGACTTTCAAGGGGAAGGAGCTCCGCAGGGAGGAGTGAACGACTGAACGATTGAATGAGTGGGTGAGTGAGCTAACGGGACCAGGGAGTGAACTTCTGTTTGCGCCGGGAATGTACGTTGTAAGTCTAGTCGACAGCGTGAGACTTCTCCACTCTAGCGACGCCAGAATTGATTGATCTAAGGAGCTTGCCGAACGTCTATAATATAGCATGTGATTACTGGCAATGGTTCGGGAGACAGCGTATGTATAGGACACCGCCTATCACCTTGCAAGATGGCTTGAGCTCGGTCCTCACATATTTCAACAATGCGTGTACATTGTGTAGATACATATGCATATATGCCACTAAATCATTCTCTATATCCTATCCAAGCTCACACGCGTTCCGCCCTCTAAATGGTGCATACTATGTGCATCTAACCTTTGCTCGTGACGAACCAACGTCACCTGTGCCATGACCCTCTGTAAAAGTCTTCCGGGGTATCTATCTTCTATGAAAGAGGCACGTACTTTTTCAACCCATCAAAAACCATGAAAATGAACGCCGAACTGGGCGCCGACCGCAGGCAGGTGATGCCGCAACCTCTGTAAAATCCCTTGAGCCCAGCCTGGTTCCAAAGCGCGACAGCCTCCGCCCCGAACGTCCTCTTCACCAGAGACCCACCGCTGGGGCTCGTCTGCATGCGCGACTTGATTGTGTCCGCCGGGAAGAACAAGAAGTTGTAAGACACGCCGGCAGACGCGCCAGCCAGTGCCTGCTGCCACAGTGGCAGGGGGCTGTCCAGTATTAGGTCCCTCTCAGCCTGTGTCTTCGCCTTCTTGAGGTTCTGGTTCATGAAGAACTTTGAGGTAGTCTCCTTGGAACCGAACCACGCCGCACAGCCTCCGGCCTCTCGTATCAGCGTGCCCAGCTGGCCGTGCCAGAATCCCAGGAACCCGTCGTGGCGGAATATGTCCTTGATGACGGCGATCGGCTTTAGCGGTGCCCTCTTCGGGGCACCCGGCGCCGTGTCCGGTACCTGGATCTTGCACTTGACGAGCTCGATGGGCGTCAGCACGAAGGACGTGAAGGTGCCTGAGAACGCTCCCGTGAGCCACAGCGCTGGGAGGGGCATCGGCGTGTCGCGCTGGCAGAATCCGGTCTTGAGGAGCAGCTCCCGCCCCAGGCGCTCGAAGAAGAACAAGCTGCTGTTCTCTAGGGCTGCGCCCACGAGCGGTGCGCTTATACCGCGATAGAGACCCAGCACTCCATCTGCTCGGATGGACTGCCTAAAGCAGTCCAGGGGCCCGGTATATCGTAGGGGAAGGTGATCTGGTTGCGACTGCAATCGGACCTTTACCGTGTCGAAAGGGTACTCGATATACTTTCCGACTATGCCGGCGACCTGCACATGGAATTGTCAGACTTCTGTCTCCCTTAAGCTAAAGTAAGTGGCACAAGTGTTACGTACCGATCCGTAGAGGATATCCTCGAGAGATTCCATGGCTGCTGTTCGCGGCTTGACATCTAAGGGCCCTGCGATAGGTGCCGAGCGAGGTGTGTCCATGGCAAGTTCCTTGGAGGTCATAATTACTGGGAGGCCGTTTTGGGAACGGGCAGCGCCGTTGGTTTTGCCGTTGGTTGTGTATGGACGTGAAGGACAAAGCCGGCCACCAATTGACCAAGCGGTCACCGATTGATTGTCTGCTCGACTCTCGGGGGGTAGCCAATCCAATCGTCCGTCAGATCACCAGCGTATATAGCTGCGCAACCGATGCCCAGAAGTGGGAAAAGGGAGGTGCGTCGAGGGTAGCTGCTAAGAGGAGAGCGAGCACACCTTCACGAGCTGGGTGCGACACCCAGCTCACGCTATCGCATATACGTAGGACCGAGGCAGGAAGTGAAGAGGCAACAGCGAGAGGGACGGCAGTCGGCCCTCGGAAAGGCAGTGAACGGTGTGACAATGTCTGACCAATGTCGAGAACAATATGGGCCAGGAAGGGGAGGGAGCTGGCCAGACTGGGTCACCACGCGTCAAGATCGGCCTCCTGGTTCCAACGGCGATAGGCGGGGCACTCGGGGGCACATTGCGTAAGAAGAAGACAGGATATCCAAAATATCAACTCAGGTACAAGCCACCTCGGCTCGTGTTTACCTGGTTTTGGCGGTAGTATCCGAGGTGCAAGCTTGCAAGCGTAATGAGGCCGCGAATTGATGTGGACTGGACGTGGGCGCCAAGGCTGCAAATTCCTCGGATCTGATAAAAATCTTGGTACAAATAATGTCTTTAGAGTTATCAGATGCGACTAGCGGCGGGGTGAGGGATCCTATGTGGGTTTGGGGTTCTCGGTGCCGGAGCGCCATGTGGACATGGCATCATTTTTCACCAAGCTAATGACACAAAGAAACTGGCGAGTGGAACAGGGACTCTGGATCGAGAGAAAATAGAGACTATGTTCCATCAGCAAGTACTGGGACTTCCTTTCCTGGATTGTCAAGGAGTTGTGATACAGCAGCCCGCTGGAGGATACGTATGGGACCAGGCTGTCGAGATAATTCATAGTGAAGCAGTGAAATTGACCACCAGGATTCCTAGATGGGTATTGTGGTAGACTACTGGTAACATCTGCTATCTACCAAGCCGCCCCCTTTCCTCCAAAAGCAGGCGCGGCTTCGTTCTTTCTGCCCCTTACTGGCTTCTGTTGCGCCGCCGGGTCCCTCCTGAGTTCATCCGGCACCTTCGATATCGGCGACTTCATGATCATCTGCCTCAGATCGTACTTCACGTCATCGTCCTCACTGCCCAGGAACGTGATCGAAACACCAGTCTTGCCCGCACGACCCGTACGTCCGATACGATGGGTGTACGCCTCGATGCTCATGGCCATGTTGAAGTTGACGACAAGTGAAACGTCTGGCACATCGATACCACGACCAGCAAGATCCGTGGCAACCAGGATCTTAGCCTCGCCCTTGCGCAGAGAGTCCAGGGCCTGTTCTCTTTGTTCCTGGGTCTTGCTGCCATGCAGTGTGACGGCATTGAAGCCCATCCGCTTGATGTCGCGTGCAACGGTATCACAGTTTCGCTTGATGTTGACGAATATAATGATAGGGGGGTCGAAGTGGCCTGACCCAAGAAGTTCCCCGAGGCGCTTTTTGCGCTTGTCCTCGCCGCCGACGTATTCCACACGCTGTTCGACTGTGTCGACGGCCTCGCCCACGTTTCCGATGGTCACAATGGCCGGGCGTCGGAGGTACTTCTTGGCGATCTTTTCGACCAAGGGCGGCATAGTCGCCGTGTACATCATAGTCTGCCTGTATTTCAGCTCATTCAAGCCGATCTTCTGCTTCATAAGCACAGCATTCTCTGCCTCTTCGGTGTCTGGTTTCTCATTGGTGACGGGGAGAGCGTCGAGGATCTTGTTTAATGCGTCCTCGAAACCAAGGTCAATCATGCGGTCTGCCTCATCCATGACTATGTAGCAACACTGTGAGAGGACCAGAAGGCGCCTTTCGATACAGTCCACGAGACGACCTGGTGTTGCCACAATGATCTCCGCGCCGTTCCTCAGGGCGAAAGCCTGCTCCTCGAGTGAATGTCCACCAACAATACTCACGGTATTGAAGCCCAGAGGTTCGGCAAACTTCTTGGCCTCTGATTCGATCTGCTGTGCCAACTCACGAGTCGGGGCAAGAATGAGAGCGTAAGGGCCATCAGCCTTGGTGTACTCGTCGAGCGCTGGAAGGTTGCGTATGTAGACCAACAGAGGGAGAAGAAAGGCTGCTGTCTTTCCCGAACCTGTTACGGCCACACCTATCAAGTCGCGCGCTTGTAGCGCAATGGGAATCGCAGCTCTCTGAATAGCTGAAGGCTCATCGTAGCCCACCTGCTTGATCACTTGCAACAACTCGTTGGGCAAGTCGGATTCCTCCCAGCTCCGCATGGGATTCGGTATCGCACCGCCCTTTGTAGCAATGCCGAAGTCTTCCTTGAAGATGCGCCAATCTCTTTCGCGCATCTCCTTGAGGCTCTTCTCCGACCAGTGCTTGCCAAGAGTGCTCCGAGCCGCAGACTTCGCTTTGGCAGCCTCGAATTGCTCGAGGTACTCCTTTGCGCGCCGGGGATCTGTCTTCGCCAGCTCGCGGGCATACTTGTGCGCGTTCTCCTCGGCCATCTCATCACCAAACCCAGCTAGCTTGGCTGCACCAATGAATGAGGATGCCTTTTGGGCATATATTGGGTCGTAGTCTTTGCTGGTGTCTTCTGTCGCATCCCATTCGAAGTTGAACTTGTTGCCCGTTCGCTTTCGCTTTTTGTTCGCCGAGAATGTGCTTTCATTTACTTGTGGGCCAATATACCTTTCCCTTCGAATCGCATCCTCATCGTCCTCCAGTGTCCTCTTCCCGCCGTTGTTCTTTTTGGTGTCCACATCTTTCTTCTTCTCATGCTGTGACTGTCCATTGGGTAACCCGTTCTGGCGCATGGCCTTGGGACCAGTAGGTATACCCGATGAATGGTTCTTGGAGTTGGGTTGAGCTTCGAACTCTCTCCGTGATCTCTCGGCCGCTTCTCGTCGTTCCCTTTCCCGTTCCTCTTCTTTCAACTTCTCCTCGTCAGCTAGCTTCGCAGCGCGTGCCTCTCGTTGCGCCTTGGTCATGAACTTGGGTTTCGCTGCCGCTGCAGAGGCCTCCTTCTTCTTTCGGATCAGCTCCTCCAAGTCCAGCGGTACCTTCTTTTTCGATCCATTGATCCCGTTGGTCCCGTCGACACCAGACATCTTGGAAATTAGGGCCGTATTTGGCGATCTCAACTTTCAAGTCTGTTTCTCGGGATAGTATAAATGCGACGACTTAGGCGCCCTCACTGGGGGTGTACGTAGATATCCTCCGTGCGTGGCCCTTGTCGACTGATCCTTTGCTGAGCGTAACTCCTGTAGCAAGCGCACAGTATGTGTTCTACTCAGGGTATAGGGCGAAGTATTGGCGATGAGTTGGCGTAGAAGAGTTGAAGGTTCGACGTTATGTACCTTTGTTGCCTCCAGCTACTGCCATCCCCTGTCACAGGCCATGTAAAAAGCTTATCGTAATCCCGTGGACCGTGCATACTTCTTATCAGTCCCGGAAACGCGACCCGTTTTGCCTGCCGCAACCAAACCGAGCGCGCAAGGCCGAATTTTGAGCTGCAGTATAGCAATCGCATCGCAGCGCATATCGCAACCGCCTCCGTCGAAAACCGGCCAACCGCAACCTCCAACCCCCCGGCCTCTTCCCTCACCACAACACCACCCACGCAATCCACAGCCCGCGTCTCAGGAGGAAGGAGGGGCGGCCGACACATATAATCATGGCGACCACAAGCACAGCATCTCACTTCGTCACCCTGGCGAAGACGCTCCCGCCCAAGCTGCAGAAGTTCTTCGCCCGCTACCCGCCGACCCAGATCCTCGAGCCCCTCCCCACGGGCGGCTTCCCCCGGACGGGCTACCAGGCCGACAGGCCGAACCCCTTCCTGCCCAAGAAATTCACCGAGACGGGGAGGACGCACGACCCCGTGTACTCGCTGAGGAGGCAGGCGGACCTGGTCAAGGTGGCGCGGGAACACGGCGTCGAGGAGCTGTTGCCCTACACGCCCAAGAAGACGGAGGAGCAGTTGAAGCACCGTGTCAAGTATGGCTTGAGGGTGAAGGGTACGGGTGTGAACCAGAAGGTCAAGGGAAAGATTCACGAGAGGCAGATGGCTGTGAAGTACGTAAATCAAATGCTCCGGGGGAATGTTGCTCGTGTGAGGATCCGCCGTGCTGACTATGTGAAACAGGATGGAGAAGAGGAGAGAAGCAATGCTCAAGATGCCGGCGCTTATCAGGGAATGGAAAGCGGTAAGTTCGAAAGTCAATTCCCTTTTATGGTCACAGAGCTGTGCTGACAACCTTGGCAGGTCGGGCGGAAGAACTGGACCAGGTGGCCCAAATAGAGAGGCGGCATGGGCGTCATGGGTCTCTTTCGCGATGTACGAATATGTATCAAAGATATAACCACCGAGATAAAGAATCCCACGTCGATAACATTGACTGCTTCCAAGATACGACATAGGTGCCGGACTGTCTTCCATCTGCAGGTGACTCGCGCCCTTCCAATGGGCCGGGAGGAATGGGGGCTATGTGAGGCTCCCAACTTCTGCACCCCCATGCCTCGCATACGACTGGCGCTTCCACTACCTCAGGAGATCAACGCCCCAGCATACCGAAACCTCGCTCCTAACTTCATGTTCCCTTTCCCCCAGATCCGGCATATGTCGAACAACTCGCTCCATACTATCCATTGCCCGTAGCACGTGACTCAAGCCTCCAAGCTGGTCAAATTTCCGCCATCCTTAAGCAGAAATCTCAGCCTCAAGCCGCCCTTCGTCCAACATTCATGGCCGCCACAACAGCCCCCTCAGCAACCATGACAGAACCAACCCACTATGAGGCCCTATCCCTCCCAAAGAGTCTCCTAGAGGAATCAAACAAGGAACAAATACCCCAGATCATAAAGCAGGCCTACCACCGCGCTCTCCTCCGCCATCACCCAGACAAGGCTCAGACCCCAACACCGCGCCCCGCCAGCAACAACAGCCACAACTACCCCGGGTCAAATATCAATACCCATAGTTCCACATCGTCATCCAGTCACCCAAACTACACAGTAGACCAGATAACCCGCGCGTACACGACCCTCTCCAACCCGGCCGCGCGCACCCTCTATGACCGCGACCTCATCCTCACCCAGGGCACGTCGTCGTCCAAGCCCCTCCAGTCCACCTTCCAGACCGGCATAGAGACCATCGACCTCGACGACCTGGAGTGCTCCGAGCCGCCGCCGGGGTCTGACGAGGAGGTGCGCTGGCACAGGTCCTGCAGGTGTGGCAACGAGCGGGGTTTCTCCCTCGGCGAGGGGGACCTCGAGGAGGCCGGGGACCAGGGCGAGCTGATCGTGGGCTGTCAGGACTGTAGTCTGTGGCTGCGGGTCTGTTTTGCTGTTGTTGAGGATGCGGATGGCGACGCCGGCGAGGGTGAGGATGGGGGTGGGGTTGGGACAGAGAAGGAGGAGGTTCAGAGGAAGGATGATGATGGCACCGGAGGGAATGTGGTTGGGATTGAGGTCGGGGAAGCCGCCGCAAAGCAGCCGGGGTGAGAGTGGAAGGACGGGTTTGTTACGGTCGGATGAAGATTTCAACACAAAAGCGGATAGACATCTCGCTATGCTTTGGTCTAGACTAGAGAGGCCTTGAGGTTGTCGGTAGGGGTTCAAGGAGCGAGGCTTCAATGAGGCTATTGCAACTGTCAAGTCTTATCAAAGTGTGAAGTCCAAAATTACACAGCAGCATAGAGAATCACAGGCAGTACGCAGCTTCATTTTTATTGTGTCAGGCATAAGTTGCTCATTCCAGTGAACTACCTAGACTATGTCGTCTGTGTCGGGAATCAGGGGTGTCATTAAAAAAAACCATCAAGTGTAAAAATCAAGGGTAAAGTCAGCTTTATTGTCCAGACGATCTCAGTCCATCAACGCATTAGGGGTCTAGATAAGAGCACTTCATAGAGAGAACTCCAAAATGCCTCATAGCCCTGTTGGGGATGACTCGAAAATCGCCCTTCTTTTGTGTATTGAGTTAAACCATGCCGCATTTCTTTGATTTCTCCGAAACCGCACTCCGATGACACCGAATTCCTCCAAGGGGGATCAAACACTGTAAACCAGTCCGCCACAATAATAGAGGGGAACGCGTCTTGCCTTGCTTTACTCGGAAGCCTTAGCCTCCTCCTCAGTAGCGGTCTCGGCGGGCTTGTCCTCAGCCGCGGGTGCGGCGGCCTCAGGGGCATTCGATGCAGCAGGGGCGGCCTCGGCATCAGACGAGGTCCAGAGAGTCTAATTTCGTGTTAGCCGCGTGATCAGCACACTACATATAAGTGGTACTAACCAGGTTGTCACGGAGGAGCTGCATGATCAGGGTAGAGTCCTTGTAGCTCTCCTCAGACAGGGTATCAAGCTCTGTGGTTTTCAACATTAGCATCGCGATCATGTCCAGAGAATCTCAAATTGTGTTCCAAACTCACCAGCAATAGCATCGTCGAAAGCCTGCTTGGCAAGGTGGCAAGCCTGGTCGGGGGCGTTCAAGATCTCGTAGTAGAAGACGGAGAAGTTGAGGGCAAGACCCAGGCGGATGGGGTGTGTAGGGGGGAGCTCAGTCTGGGCGACCTCGGTGGCGGCCTTGTAAGCATCGAGGGACTTGTCGGCAGAGTCCTTGCGCTTGTCACCGACGGCGAACTCGGCAAGGTAGCGGTGGTAGTCACCCTTCCTATTGACTCTGTGAGTATGATGCGAATCAACCATGGGGCGCGAGCGTCACATCTTACATCTTGTGGTAGAACACCTTGGACTCTCCAGACTTAGCGGAGGGGATGAGGTGCTGGTCGAGGACCTCGAGGATGTCCTCACAGATCTTGGCCAGCTCGGCCTCGATCTTCTGACGGTACTCCTTGATCAACTTGACCTGGGTGCTGTTGCCCTTGGACTCCTCCTTCTGCTCAATAGACGTGACGATTCTCCAAGAGGCACGACGAGCGCCAATGACGTTCTTGTAGGCGACGGAAAGCAGGTTTCGCTCCTCGACGGTCAGGTCTCGGTCCTCGGAGGCGACGATCTTCATGTTCTCGACCATCTCTGCTCACAAAGTCAGCGGCGGTTTATCGAACGCCAGCCAACTTCGTTTCATGTACATACCCTCATAGCGCTCAGCCTGCTCGGCGAGCTTGGCCAGGTAGACGGCGTCTTCGTGACCCATTTTGTCGGTTTGCGAGGTCTAATGGTGTTGTGATGTCAGCTGAGGTCGGGTAAAACGACAAAAACGCTCGATGGAAATTCGCAGTGCAAAAGTGAGGCTGATAAGAGTATCGTCGATGCTGATGAATTGGATGATGGTGACGAAACCAGAACAATGGTTGAGCACGTTATCGGAGAGCTGGGAGTCGTGGTGCTGTTGCGCCTGGTTGACTTCATGACTAAAAAGGAGGCTCCCCGCTCAACGGTGGGGTTGCGCGTGTAGGGCCAGGCCGGCGACCCCAGGTGCGGACGTCTGGCCGTGCGGCCTGATCGCCTTGGCAATGTGTCTTGTTTGTCTGGGAGAAGGGTGGGTGATTGTGTGAAGCATTGGGGTATACGGAGGGCAGCTTGGAGCATGGCGATGACGAGGTTGCAATGACGACAGTGGTAAGACCATCCGTGGACGAAGGCTCACATTGCGCCCAGCTGGATGTCGGGGGCGGGGGGCTGGCTACTGTTTGTTTTGGGAAAGGGGCGGCTGAGAGAGAGCGTGACTGTAAACAAGACTGACCTGATGCAAAGGAACGAGGTTGAGGTGATTCTAGAATCTGGAGTTGCGGCTTGATTGAGGTGAAGAAATCAACAAAAAGATTGTGGTTTCGACGGTATCGCAAGATGGAAAGGAAGTGTGGGAAGCGGAGTGGTTGAGGTTGTTGATGGGGAAGGTTCCAGTACAGGTCAGGTATTAGCAGGTTGGGATGGGAGCAAGGAAAATTGGGGGGCTCTGTCAAGCGCGAAGCCAAAGAGCCAAAGAGCCACAATAGTGGCAGGCGGTTACAGGGAGCAGGGGCACTCGGGGTCAAAAGCAATGGTAGACGGGGCAGAGCGACGAGAGAGAGAGCAGGTGCGGCCCCACCTCCCACCTCCCCAGGTGCCCTTACCATCTGCTCATCTGCCCGCCTGGCCTGCCTGGACGCCTACCTGCCTACCCGCGGACGTTTTGCACGTGATTACTTCAGCCCGTTTGAGTTCTAACAGGCAGGGGAATCCTCTCCTTTTTCGAGCACGAGCACAGCCACTGTCGCTGTCTATCAACAAGGTCAAGTTACAGGTTGCAGTGAGACAACGTCATCTTCCACGGGACTCGTGCCATCCACCCTTTCAGGGCTGCAAGGACGCTTTCTCTTCTTCTTCTGCAGCACAGCAACTAAGCACCCCCACAGCACATGCCGTTTTGCGAACACATTCATCCCTTTCTTCTTTTTCTTCTGCTTCTCTTCTGCTCTTCTTCTGCTTCTTAAGGTTGCAATTTTAGGAGCGACAAGC
Source organism: Cytospora leucostoma (assembly GCA_003795295.1). Classification (NCBI taxonomy): domain Eukaryota; kingdom Fungi; phylum Ascomycota; class Sordariomycetes; order Diaporthales; family Cytosporaceae; genus Cytospora; species Cytospora leucostoma. The sequence goes on along the minus strand of LKEB01000001.1, from coordinate 517,775 downwards.
CCAAATTGAGATAATTAGACATCTACCTGGGTACCGTATAGTTTGGCTCAGATTGGGACCGCGGGACTTACCCAGGCAGGTACGTACCGCTGATAACGGATGCGATGCGTGATGTAGCGGCCAAACTCACAACGGCCAAATTCAATGCCGTTTCTTCCTGTTTTGCTCTTCAACCACAGTAGCTACCTGAGTACCTACTTGTAGAAGTAACTTCCCAATGCTTTTTTGCTGGCTGACGCATCCCCTCCACGAAGTATGAGCAGACAAAGCCTCTTGTTCGTGAACTACAGCCCTGCTCTTGCTTCTGTTGTCGTGATTCGCATGCATTTGAGCGCAACTACTTGTTTCAACACTCGTAAACCATTTCAACAGCCTAACAAGAATACCAAGGCAACTGTGTATCATTCTTGGATATCGACGCTACCTAGGTAGGCATATGCTCTGACTCTCTAAGGTGGTTACCAAGATAGGTATGCAGTGCAAAGCGAGGTATATAAATCACAGGATCCCGAGGCATTAATTATGCTGCGATGCCGTATTACAGGAACATCTTATCTTCCTGAAAGGTTTCCTGGGACTGCTCTACTGAACATGAAAATGAAATCGTCTGCCTGCTATGTCTGCATACACAGTCATGGTAACAGAGTAAGAACGGCAGCATCAGCAGACCCAGAGGATCAATCATGCCTCCATCGAAAATAGCCTCTCCCGCCATATCTGCCTCGCGAAAAAGCATGTAGTCTGATTGGCTGAATTTTGGACCTTTTGGCAGTCACAGGCTTTCCCGGGACACGGCAATGCCCCAGCTCCTGCCCCAGCTCCTGCCCCAGCAATTGAGGTCATGCCTCAGGCCTCAAGGCTGCTGACTTATTCCGTCATAGGCCCCGGCAGCTTCCCCCAGGTCAACCGAAGCTTCTCCTCCAGACGTTCCAAGGTTTCAAGGTTTACACCACCCCGTCACATTCTCTACCCTCCGGATCAGGTGCCAATTGACTCTCTGTAAGTTTGCCCGAGCCACGTCATATTTCTACCCGGCTAATGCCCGATCGTTGCAGGATCTCCTCTATTCTCCTCTCTTTCTTCCCAATCTCACCCACCGAAGCACACACCCAAAATGCTCCGCCAATCCATCACCAAGCTCGCCCGCCCTGCCACGAGCAGAGCCTTTTCTGTCTCCACCAGGGCCATGGCTGCCGGTGACACGGGAGCCCCCCCCAAGGGTCTCGGCCAGGCGTAAGTCGAACTCTCCCAAGTTCAATTGTTCCTCGAGTCGGCTTCCCAGAGCGATATCCCATCCCAAGCTACCCGAAGCTCCGGCCACCCCGCAGATCCGGGCACGGGCCCGGGTTTGCGGGACGCCGACGGGGACATATGCCACCGCAACGCTCGGGAATTCCACGATCAGAACACAAACAGATGGGTGAACTAGAGCCAGTGGGCAAAGCGGCGGGCAGCCTCTCAGTTGTTTTTGCAGCAGCTTGCCCGTCCAGCGGAAAGCTATAGGCTTTCAACAAGAGACAATGACCAGTCTTTAGTGGGGACTTGTTTTCATTTGCTAATACCACATGTTACACATCACAGCGACGCCTTCCAGAAGCGCGAGAAGGCCAACGAGGATTACACTATCCGCCAGCGCGAGAAGGAAAAGCTGTTGGAGCTCAAGAAGAAGCTTGCCGAGCAGCAGGCTCACCTGAAGCAGCTCTCGGACCACATGTATGATGATGCCGACACCCGCCCGAACTACTCAACCTCAGCCTGTCCCTCTGGGGTCAAGGAGAACTGTGAATCTAACTGCATTCTTTACTCGCAGTGACGAAATCACCAAAGAGCAGGGTGGCGGCGAGCGCAACTAAGTGCTAGTCGAGAAACAAGAAGAATAAATCGCGCCAGAGGTCGATCCGAGACGCCGTCTGGAAACCAGGAAGAAGGTATCATGATGAGACACAAGCTGGTGGACGCCCGAAGCGAATTTGACAGAAATCGGCATGGCAAGATGCATGATGGCGGACCACGGGAGCATTGGCGGTAAACAGAAAATACTGTCGATCTTGAATTATCCCAAGTCTAATTGACCAACGATTCCCTCCTACCATATTGGTGTACTGTACATATACATATGCAATTTGCATTGTCGTCATCAAAGTGTATCTCAACGTGTAACTGCTGCTACGCCTCATCTCTATGCGCGCCATTACGGTCCTGCTTCGCCTTTGCAAGGATATATTCCGTTCTCGTATGTATACGACTGGGGAACACATCGGTGTACGCCATTGGACGCTTTTCGCCTTTCCGAGGCATGCATTCATTTCTTGCAGAGAAAGGCCTGCTTCCCGGCCTATCCGTCAGGTACAAACTCCGATCGCGGGTGTGTCGACCCATTCGACGACCATAAATCAACCATGCCAGGGTTCCCATCTCCCCTATTCGGCGAACACCGCTCACCGCCGACCAATGTAAGAACGGTAGAAGCTCTCAGCCGCATCACTGTCCGGGTTACCGTACTTGCTGCCCAGGCTATTGCTGGCCTTCTGAGCGGCGTTGACCTTCGCCTGAAGGGCAGCCGCGTTGGTGTCAACCCACTGCAGCTGTTGAAGATGTCCATTAAGGACACGAACAATCTGGCTGAGCTGTTTATCGTATTAGTCTCGGGACCCAGATCAAGCCAGGATTTTGAGGATTGTGTGCTTACCGGATCATCAGGCTTGTTGCCCTTGCTAAGCGATCCCGAGATGTCATTGATCTCGGTAATCATCTTGCCCAAGTCTTTGCCCATCTCATCTAGCCGATCAGTCAGGTTCTCAGCCACCTTGTATGTCCGCTCACGCTCCTGGTCAGGACCAGCAAGCTGGTCGCTGCCCCCGACCTGCTTCGTGTACAGCTCGTCAACCTCCTTCTCGTACCTGTCGAGAAATGACTCCAGCTCGGATTGATGGCTCTCGACGGCTTGTAGCTGCCGGTCGATCTCGTTGCTTGCCTTCTCAGCATCGTGTGTCTGGAGGTAAAGCTTCTGGATCCTTTCTCCGTTCTCGACCAGGAGACGGTCCCAAGCGGCCACCTTCGTGGCTTGATCCTTGAACTCCTTCTGATACTTTTGCAGATCAGTAGCCCACCTTGTGATTATCTCATCCATCGTCTTGTTCTTGAGTCGTGGAAGTTGAGAAGGAGGACCCATGGTCGACGCTCCCAAGTTGTTTGAAGTTGCGGTCTTCTCTGTGCTAGCCTTCTCTGTACCAGCAGTGCCAATCGTTGGCGCAGCTGTGGTTCCTGCGGCGGCACTTGTTGTGGCGGGAGCCGAGGTGGTCGTCGCATTGCCGAACAAGCTTGATGTGGCCGCGCTAGATGTTGCGGGTGCAGTAGTAGCCGTTGCGGTTCCAAACAAGCTTGGTGTAGCCGTACTAGATAGCGCCGCGGGCGCAGAAGTCGTGGCAGCTCCGAAGAGAGATGGTGTCTTCGCTGAAGCCGAGGCGTCTGCGGACGTAGTCGCGGGAGCAGACGTGGCAGTGGTAGCAGAGAAAAGCGAGGGCTTGCTCGTTGCAGAGCTGGTCGTAGTAGAGCCAGCTCCTGCGCCCCCGAAGAGACTAGGGGTAGATGGGACTGCCGATGTAGTGGTTGCGGCGCTGCTCGCAGGTGCTGTCGTGGCAGCAGGCTTTGCGCCGAACAGAGAAGTGCTTGCAGTGGTGCTGGCCGCTGTATCGGCTGGCTTCGACGTAGCTGCACCAAAGAGGTTGGAAGAAGGCGTTGACGAGGCACCACCCGAAGAGACATTCCCAAACAGGCTGGGCTTGGCTGTCGAAGCCGGAGCAGGCGTTGTTCCAGCGGATCCACCACCGAAGAGACCGGGAGTTCCGAAACTGCTCGCGGCTGGTTGAGCAGCTGGAGTAGCGTTCGATTCCCCACCGAAGAGGCCAGTGCCAGTGCTTGGTTTCGATGCTCCTCCGAACAGACCGGGAGTGGCAGGTTTCGACTCCGCTTGAGACGTCTGGCCGCTGGCTGCTGCCGATGGTTGACCGAAGAGAGTAGGCGTAGGCTGTGCCGAGTCTGCGGGAGGCGCACCTGCTGGCGTGGTAGAGCCAATACCACCACCGAAGGGTGACTTTGTTGGGGTCGCTTGACCGGCTGACGCAAACATGGAAGGAGCAGCCCCGGTGGAAGTGCCTGGGTTTGAGCTAGTTCCACTTCCAAACAAAGTAGATCCAGACGTGTTAGATGCACAGCCAAACAGACCTCCACTAGTTGTCGCGCTTCCTCCAGCCGTTGGGGTTGGCGTGCTCGTGGCACTGCCGAATACGTTGGATGTTGCCGGCTTGCTCGCTCCACCGAACAGACCACCGCCCGTCGCCGGAGATGCTCCTGTGGATCCCGCGCCCCCGAATAACGAAGGGCCCGATGATGCTGCCGTCGTCGCACCACCACCACCGAAGAGGCCAGGGGTGGCAGGTTTCGCAGCGCTTGCACTGTTCCCCGCTAGGTTGCCGAACAAGCCTCCACCGCTCGGTTGAGTTCCATTTCCGGCATTATCTTTCTGTTGGTTGCCGAACAAACCGCTCGCTGGCGTCGTGGACGTGTTACCGAAGAGCGAAGTTGCAGGCGTCGATGAGGAAGCTGCCCCCGACGTGGGCGTATTGCCAAAGGAGAAGGACATGATCGGTGCGGGATGGTTCGACGGGCTGACTGCCAGTCGTGATGAGTCCGAGCACTCTGGAGCAGTTATGTGCAGAGCTGCAGAACCGATCGGCGGGTAGTTGGTAGAGTTGAGGCGTTTCTGAAATCTCGGCGTTGCTTTAAGCTTGGTGAGCTCGCTAGTGGCAGCCGCTTGTTGCTAAACAAAGGTCGTTACAACAAACAGTCTCACGCAATTGGCCTGTGCGTAGAAGTATGACGCACTCCAGTGAAGAAGTGAAGACGCCCAGAACTCTGCGCAGTGTTGGCGATGTGATGTTCGGCTGGTGACGAGGAGGTTAATGTTGTCGCAACAGCTTTGGTTGAATGTTTAGATGCGTTTGCACGCGCCAAAGCTCTCTCCACGGTTGGTGTCCTTGCCGGCCGCGACTCAAAAATTTGGGGGCCAGCAGGGATGCATCAACTGGCCCGCGGGCGACTGCTGCTCAGGTGCAGCTACCCGGCTACCCGTACTATGGTACTACCCAGGTGCCCGTGAACTTTGGGCGTGGTGCCCTATCCTGCCTATTGGTGCCCAGCTACCATCCATGCCCAGGTGGTCAGTTTGCTACCCCGGAGCCCTGCTAGTCAGCGATTCAGCCACCACATGCCCAGTAACCAGTCAGCCAGTCACGTAGCCAGGCCGCCCAGCCAGCCAGCCCAGAGCCAAGAGCCCAGAGCCCAGCCCTGGAGAGCCCAGAGCCCAGAGCAGCTAAAGTTCGAAGGTGCACCTAGCCCTGGGCAGGGCGGCGCAGGTGGGTCTTTCTGTCCTTCCCGTCAGGCCCGTCAGCTTGCACCCCACCTACATCTGCTGTCGTCGAAGGTCCAGACTGTCAAAGACTCCCTGTGAGACGCCAACTTCAACTCCGATGGAGGCCGGCTTTGTCGATCCTCCCGGTTCATAGCTATCCTCATACGAATTCGTATATTGTTCTGCGGACTACCCTGCTATTTTTGTTGTCTGGACCATTCCATCGGCACTTCTTGCACATTTGCCTCCCCCCAGTGCCCCCCCCCTTCCCGTATATGTGTCTACGGTAGCCCACGGTTCGACGTCTATCTACGTACCAGCCCATCCGGTACCACATCCTCCTTGACTTACTGCGAGACCAGCCTTCTCCCGCCGTGCCATAGCCAGCAATTTCACATTCTCCTCACGCTGGACCCCCCGAGCAGCCGTGGAGCTTTCCGCACACCCGACCAAACGACGATTATAAGCAACCCTCGTCATGTCTGCTAGACGGGATAGTCTCTCGCCTCCTGACAGGACCAACACAGCGGATCCAGGAGCTCGTGAGCTAGGTAAGCCCCTCCTTCCCCCACCTTATCTGGTCATAGAATCAGTCTGTCTCCTGGCTCGCAAGCTCTAACTCGTCTCCTGCAGATTCATCCGAGTCCGAAGATCACTTCTCCGATGCTCAGTCCGCCCCTCAAAGCCTCAGTGCTTCTCCCATCCCCAGGCTTCGAGTCGAGAAGACTAGCAATGAGCCTTCTTACGGCGAAGTTCCCGGGACGGAGGCGTACAAGTTGAGGCGGGAGGATGCTGAGCCGGATGAGATAGCTGTTGTCCCTGAGGAAGAGAAGGCGGTGGACGAGGAGAAGGACGAGGTGCCTCGGACCCCCGGAGGCCGTCCAATCCCAAGGACTGTGGTCGAGGAGACCTCTGGCAACTCAGAGTCACAATCCCACCCAGAGAAGAAGTACACGGCAGATGCACCACCAGACCTGGTTCTCAAGGCTGGTGAGTCGTCGGAGTCGGAAGGGCAAGAGGGAACTGGTACGAAATTGTAGTCGATGTCCTCCTTCATCATCTGAAGTACTGAGCAATTTCTATGGTAGATGTTCAAGAACAACCAATAACACCAACCTTATCCTCGCCACATTCTGGCCACTCAAGGCGAGACTCCTCTGATCCTGCGGATCCTGCGGAGGAGAATACCGACGGTGCTGATGACGAGGGCCTTGGGGATGATTTTGACGACTTCGAAGAGGGTGACGAGGACGCCGACTTCGACGACTTCGATGATGGCTTCCAAGAGCCTGAGGAAATGCCCGCGACTCCAGCCTCCCCTCCGTCATCGGCACCGGCTATACAGCCATTATCTTTTGTATGTCTATGCCCTGAATCACCATGATGACAAGTACAAGGCCTGTGCTGATACCCACCCTGCAGCCAATACCTGACTTTGACGCTATGGGCATGGAGGACATCCTCGCCACCACCGAACCGTACCTCAACGCCCTCTTCTCCACTGCAGCAGAAGCAGACGACATCACCATCACACCACCACCAAAAGACAACCCCATATTCCTTACCCCACGCTCCGCATCGCTCTGGTCCCAGCTCGTTGCCCCGCCACCCCTCCAACCGCCCGACTGGATCCGCTCGCGCATCCGGCGACTCTTCCTCGTCTCTCTCGGGGTCCCAGTGGACCTGGACGAGATCCTCCCGGCATCCAAGCAAAAGAAGCTCGTCCTCCCGTCCGTCCACTCGCCCAGGACGTCCTCGGACTCACGCCGGTCCCAGTCCAAGACCCCAACGCGGCTCAGGGACCCGCAACAGGGCCAAGACGGCGCCGGGAACAACAACAGCAGCAACAACAACAGCGGGGACGCCCCGAGGACGGGCACGAAGCGCAAGGCCCCGCCCCCGGAGTTCGACCTCGTCTCGGCGAAGCAGCTGTGCTCGACGACGGACGAGGCCCTGGGCGGCATGACGGACGGGGAGCTGCGGGCGCACGTCGCGAGGCTCGAGGCCATGGAGGGCACGGCCAGGGGCGTGCTGAGCTACTGGCAGCAGAGGACGGACGAGCAGGTCGGGGAGAGGGAGGCGTTCGAGGGGGTCATCGAGAACCTGGTAAAGCACGCCAGGAAGACCAGGAAGTAGAATCGGGGTTCAGGACTGAAGAAACACGGATGACTGCCGGGCAGACCACCGAGAGAGAGAGAGAGAGAGAGAGAGAGAGCCTTGGCGGTGGTTGTATTCTACGGATATGGAGGGTCGCTGGGTAGGCCCTCACGGCACGAGTAAACAAAGGGAAAGCACATTAATGAAGAAGCACTGGGAGATCACAATCAGGTTTCCTGCGCTGGCCTCCCCCGGGAGCCGGCCTCTATGGACGGCATAGTATTAAGGTTATACATACCCACCACTTTGTGGAGATAGAACACAATGCAAAATGGTAGTTGGACCACCTCTTTGAGAAACCAAATGTTGTCAGGACTAGGGTCCCTAACCACATGTGACTTCAAGAGGAACCAACATCTTCGAGCATAACCAACGTGAACTTTTTGTATTCTTGTTTTCGCCTACGTACGCCCGTCCCGACAGCCTTCCCCTGTGTCCGCAAAACCTCGCAGCAATGGGCCTCCTTCTATGTGTGGGCCCAGGGCCACGACCTTCTCCAACCGTGACACTTCCCAGGGAAGGTAAATCCTACCGAGACCATTCCCCACGATTACTATGGAGTCTCTGCTATCGATATGGCTTACCACTGAGACTCTCCGGTGGAAACCTTTCGACCGCCGCCTTAGTTGCTGCTGGGCTGCAGCGTCTGGCCAGCCGCGATGGTGGCCCAACCGATCAGACGCCAGTGCTTCTCGATACGTCGGGACAGAGCGACCTTCTCGCCGACGTTTGTGCAGGCGGGGGAGGTCAGGATCAACTTGGCGGCATCCTTCTTGATGGCAGCCACCTTGGCACCGGTCGACGTGGAGCCGATGTTGACCATGATGACCTCGTTCTTGGCGAGCTTCTCAACCTTGGCCTGCTTGCCGTCGGCGGTCCGGACACCGAGCAGTCTGCGCAGCAGGTAGAAGTTGACCTCGATCTCGGAGTAGATCTCAGGAAGACGTCCCTTGAGACCGAGAACGAAACCGACGAGACGATCGGCACGGCAGAGGGTGGGGTCGATGCGGGTACCGACACCGATCAGACCTCCGGGGACGGCGTATTTCAGGTCGTTGGACTCGGAGTTGAGGGAGACGATACGGCTGAAGATGGGCGTGCACTTGAGGTCGCCCTTGTCGTCACGGGTGACAATACCAGGTCGGATCTCGATCTCGTCGCCGAGCTTCAGGACACCGTGCAGGATACTACCACCAGCGACACCACCCTTAAGCTCCTCAATCTCAGCACCGGGCTTGTTGACATCGAAAGATCGAATGACAATCATCTGGGGGTCCTGGGTGAAGTCTCTTGGGGGAACGGGGATGGTGTTGACGATGGCCTCGTTGACGGCATCGATGTTGAACTTCAGCTGGGCGGAGATGGGGATGACAGGCGACTTGCCAGCAACGGTTCCTCGGATGAACTTCAGGATGGACTCGTAGTGCTGTTGGGCGGCCTCTTCCCGCATCAGATCGACCTTGTTCTGCAGGATGATGATCTTGTCAAGCTTCATGATCTCAATGGCAGCCAAATGCTCCGAGGTCTGGGGCTGGGGGCAAGTTTCGTTTCCGGCAATAAGCAGCAACGCGGCGTCCATGACGGCGGCTCCTGACAACATAGTGCTCATGAGAATATCGTGACCAGGGCAGTCGACGAATCTGGAGAGGTTAGTCTGTGGTGTTTCTCCTTGCGCGTGGTGCATCTAGACTTACGAGACGTGTCTCAACAACCTGTACTTGCCACCACATCCTTCCCGCTCACAAGGGGGGTCGACCTCCTTGTCGCTCTTGTAACTCCTGAAGCAGCCGGGCCTTGGGCATGCAGGGTTATCACACTGGTAGATTTTGGCGTTGGCATATCCAAGCTTGATGGTGATGTTTCGTATCAACTCGTTCTTGAATCGGACAGTCTGGACGCCCGAGATGGCCTTTACGACGGTGGACTTTCCGTGAGCGACGTGACCAATGGTTCCGATGTTGATTGTTGCTTGTCTTGCGATAATCTCTGGTGTAAGGGGTGACAATGTGGAAACATCGAGGTCTTTTGGCTCGGTCTGTGGGGGCAGAGTTGGCCTTTCGACGACTGGTGCGGCGGCTGTCTTCTTCAGGGCGGGCTTCAGAGGCTTTTCCTCCTCAACCTCGTGATCCGACAGGCCCTCGCCAGCCTCAGAGCCAGCGGACTCGTCGCCGGACTCGACAACATCGTTGCCAAACTTATCGATCTCGCCGTGGTCCGACATGGTGGAAATGTGATGGGTGGCGGGGTAGAATCGATGGAAGCACGCGTTGGCTGTACGACTAGGTTTTCCGGCAGTAGCAGTGAGATAGTTATCTCTGGTAATCTGCTAATCGGCCACTGGGTCTGCCTTGGTGTGTGGATGTGGATCTGTCGCGTGTGGGTTGCTTAGACAATGGTTCTCTCCTACGTCGTCGCGAGGTAGTTGTGGATGATGATGGCCGGTTTGAGTCACTGCCAGCTCTGCCTTGTCCAAAATTTCCTGGTGGTGCACAGCAGTCGTTGCACCCAAGGGTACAAGGTACAAGGGGCAGGGGACGTGCAGGGGCGCGCAGAGAGGACGAGGCTTGACTAACCGGAAGCGGAACCAAGCTCTGATAAGATAAGCCCCTGCCCCGCGGTTTACTCCTGTGGCACTGATACTCCGGAGTCCGTACAGGTGGAATACCGGTGACCCGGAGAGCTTTGAGACCTTAACGTTGATGTTGAATCAAGTGAGGTCTAACACTTCTCGACTTCATCGATCTGATTGGACCACCTGGGCAGTCAAAGTCTTACTTACCCATCCCAAGAATCTTGAAAGAAGCTTATTTTAGTCTGAGTTCTGTGCTGTTATGCCGACTCTTGGGACCGATATAGCGATCATCTACCAGAAAGGCTCATCATCTACCTAGTAATGGTATAACATCATGCTGTCTACTTTTCGGATCTCAATGCAATCAGAGTGCGTATGGTCGAAGCTCTCGGTCACATTGGGGGCACATGAACCTACCCTCTGTACGATCGAATCACCGGGCCGGGGCGATGGACTGGTAAAATCCCGAATACACAGTTGGGCAGCAACAATTGAGTATGGAGACTTCTCCGGAACCTCTACCCGAAACGAGGGAGCAACTCACCTCATTGAGACGCTGCGATCTTCTGCCCGGATTCCGGATGCCGGGTTCCGGAGTCACCAATGCCATTGCCATTGCCATATTGGATAGCAACGCCGATATTCAAAGTGGGCGAGTCGCACGTGCTGTACTAACAGTTGGCTTGGCTGTGGGACGGCGCTGAGGATTCTTGCGTGTCTTCCTTACATCAAGGGGACTGCAGGCGCAGAAGCACTCGCTTCTATCGCGGAACCCACGAACGAGTGTCTATGCACGTCTTATAATCTCTGCTTTAAAGGTTGGTTATGCGGTGCGACGCTCCCTAGTTACTTGCACATTGACAGAAATGCAAAGGCCATCTTGACCCTGGGGCGCAACCCTACAATCCACCGATTTGGGCCCAGCACACATAGCCTCCCTCATATATCGAAAGGGCAAATGGCCTTTTCAACAATGTGGTAAGCAAGCCCAGATAGCTGGTGCCGGCAGCTGATGTGTTCTACAACGGAGACTTGACCCGTGAACTCGACATACTCAGCACTGGAGCTCTTGAACATTGATGCCATTGGCGGACCGGAAGAAGAGTGGGCTAAAAATAAGGAAATCTTCGAGTGTAGCCTCACTCGATGCTGCAAGCAATCTGGAGTACACAACCAAAAATCCTTGGTGAGCGCCACCGGAGACACCATCTGGTAGCGCCATGAACCACTTCGAAGACTTGCAGGTTGTCCAATGGAGCAGCTATTAGACAACCCCAAGTTTCTAATCTGGGGAGCATATGGCATCCGCTACCTGATTTCCTTGCCCCCCTCATATCTCTCATCAAGCATGTGAGGATGCGTCAAATGCATACAGGAATAACCCTGGACTCCGACTGGAGCACGACGGTGTGCTGAAGCTGACAGTGTGAGATTTTGGTCCGCAGGCGCAGGCGGACGCGGACGCGGACGCGGGACAACAACGCCTTTGTACGACTTCACTGGGACAAGCGGCATTCTTTCTAGAAGGTAGGTATGGGCAAGAGCTTGCTTGGACAGAAACAAATAAGCAGAACGACCTCGCGACTGACTAGTCGTCATCCTCGACGGGCAACCGGCAATGCACGACTCCTTCATGCGACCGGAAACCCTCCTGCATAACTGTCGTTCACCCTGTTGGTCCTGTCACCGGCTGCAGTGGGAGATATTGAATCACAGAAGGTGTGCATATGGATATCTTCGATGAGGGTGGTCACTTTGGTCGGTTGGTATCGTCAAGTGGGCACCTGCTTATCGTTACCGCCGAACTTGCAGGCTTGCAAGGTCCTCTGCAAGCTGCAAACGTGTGCACGGCGGAAATCACACGCATCTGTCCACTGATTGGACCGTTGTCTTATGCATGTCGATCAGAGGTGACCAATCAAATGCCGGAGAGGTCTTGCAGGAAGGTAGCATTCGACAGGGGATATCACACTCTACACCATTATAATCCCGGACCGAGCACTTCTCCTCCATCGCAACAATCACTTAGCCGCCGAGACCACCAACCAAAGTCTCCGCCCATGATTTGCCCAGGAATTACCGAGTCTTCGAGTGCGCATGTCTGCTCATGCCCATCCATCAGTTTGGCAGGATAGCCATGGAAGTCTGTCCCCATCAAGACCAATCACCTCCTCCATCCACAACATGGATGTTCGCGAATACAACACCAGGGTCCCTGCATGGCGCCAACTGCTGCTGGCCCAGTCGTCCTCGGCTGCCTCGTCCCCACCCGATTCTGAGGCGAAAGAGAAGAGAAGAGACGTGATACTACTTTCAATGGCCCCAGACAATATGGCTCGGTTGAATGGTATTGTTCTAATTCTCCGAGGAGGATTAGACGACGTGGTAACGAGTTTTCTCGTTATCCACACTTCCTCTTCCTTCCCGTACATGTACCCTGTCTGGCCCCTCTCCGGTCGACTCGAGTAGTCCTCGAGTCTTTTCTTTGCAGGAATGTCTCGTCTTTTCCTTCACCAGTAGAACGGTTGATCAATCTTGTCGAAGTCTACAGAAAATACATACTTCCAGACTTTCAACATAACCTGCTCGGCATCATCCCCGTCCGAAACTCCACCCCCGAGCCTTATTCCGCGGCCTCGAGTCTTGCAGCCCGGCGCCACCTTGGTGCCCTGATCGTTTTCTGGGCGTCTATTTTCGTCTCGAATCGCCGGCTCACATTGGCTCCTCGAGAATTTGCCCTATCAGCTTGTCGAGCATTGGCGGATGCTGTGTACCCCAGTTCTGCGTATGGAACCTCACATGCTGCTTGATCGTGCCACCTGCTGATATCCCCATGCAGACGCCGTCCCGGTACTATCCCGCGAGGGTCGAATAAGATCGACCCTCCTCGTGGCCAGCGGCTACTGAAAACCATTGCCATCCCCAACACACTGGGCTTTAACCTTTCTTTCCTTTCTCGATAGCTGGTCTCATCCATATTGTTCTTCTCATAGTTCTTGTCTTCTCCATTTCTGTGCTCCACCGCAATAGACCGGCACTTCCTCCCCGTATAGCCGTCTAAACCAAGCATCTGGACATTATTCTTCGTACTGGCTCAGCCATCGCCATGGCCTTCAACGATGACAGGAAGCGGCCTGCCGCTCTGAACCTCGCACCCGTTCGGTCATCATCCACAGATTCATCTTCATCCACATCATCACTAGGCAAGCCGCCAAGGACACCACGGTTCGCCGAGGCCACCAGCATCCACTCACCGATCGAGCCCGCAGGTAGTGGGGACAGGAATATGGTTGCTCAGTCACAACCAGGAGATATTGGGTTCGGATACATCAACCCCAACCCGGAATCCGTCGCCGTGCCCATGAGCCCGAGGTCGCCGCTCAAGAGCGCCATGAAGGTGCCGGGAACGCCAGGCCGGGCCCTGAATCCGCTTAGCCCGACGTTCAGAGAGGAACAGGTTCTCGAGAAACGAGAGTTGTCAACGGAGGAAGAGCAAAAGAAGGACTTCGTATGTGCAGACTATGAGAAAAATAATGGGAATCCGATGCTGACCCCCTCACAGAAAATCAAGGCTAGAGTACGACTGGCAAAGGTGGCACTTCGAGGTGTCAACTTCAGCTGCAGCTTGATCGTTCTCTCCATGCTCTCGTCCTCCTTCGCCATTTTCAACTCCACCAAGTCACTTCCCACAAAGAACAATCTCCCTGCATGGTCAACAACCACCAACATCTGGCCACAATGTCTCACCCTAGCCGCATCTTGCCTGTCACTGTTTATCTGCATCCTCGTTTTCGTAGGGTACTGCCGTGGAGGTCACAAGCGGGCCGAGAAAGTCGGCGTGTACTATACGCTATTCGCAGTGGGCTGGTTCATCTTCAGCATGATCTTATGGGTCCTCGCCATCACCGTTCTGCAGCATGCAAAAGACTCCAGCAACAACAAGGACATGTGGGGATGGTCATGTGTGGACAACACCCGTTCTAAGGTCTTCGCGAAGGAGGTAGACTACGCTCTTGTTTGCAGGCTTCAGGTAAGGACGCCACACCCCTCATTCCTGGGTAGCACCGAGCTCGAGCTGACAATCTCTCGTTAGAACTGGTCCCTGGTCTGCATGATCATCGAAGTCGTCATCGAGACCATGTCCATCACCCTCTACTCCGTCGTCTTCTACCGATACTACACCAAGCAACGCCTGATGAAGTCCATGGACCTGCGCGACAAGGCCCGCTCCGACCTGTACCTGGCACAGCTGCGCAGCCAGTCCGCACCCAACACGCCCGGCTTCGGGCCCAAGTCCCCTGGCTTCGCGTCTGTCTACGGTCCCAAGTCCCCTGGCATGTACTCACAGCACATGATGTCTCCTCGCTTCCCTCCAACTGCGGCTTACAGGTCGATGGGTGACGTTGAGGCGGCGAGCCCGTTCACCCCCGGCGGCCAACACATCCCCGAGCCGACGAGCACCTTCGCCTCGCCGATCGCAAAGCCCTTCAAGCTGCAGGCTCCGCCTCCCAAGGCCCGCAACGCCACCCCCAAGACCACCGCCAAGGCAAGCTTCTCGCCGGTGGAACCTCCTTCCCGGTCTGCCTCGTCTACAAGGTCCTTGACCCCACCGCCCAGTGTCCCCCAGATCACCCTCAACCACGCACCGGCGGCTGCGGACGAGCCAGTGTATGAGGCTGTGCCGATCCCCGGTGCCTACGCGGGTCAGGCCGTGAAGGGCGCACAGAGGTAGAGAGGATGACGACCGGTCGAAAAGAGAGGGTTAGAGGAGGCGATCTCCAAAATGTTTATATGAGCACAATTGTTTTCTTTTCTTTTGTCTAACTTAAACAGCTGCGCTGAGCCGAGCTAGTTATTATACCAAGGGCGTTTTTTGGGCTTGGGGTGAATAAGATTATGGGCTGCCTGTTGTGATTTGAGATCAGGGCAGATCCGAGAGTTGACGATAATACCATTCGGTCTGAGAATGGACGTATAGCATGATGAGGATGGAAACGGGACTGCTTGTTCAAGTAGGACTCCTAGGTGCCATGGTCTATAAATTATTGACAAGCACCAACGAAGAGATACTTCTTCCATTCATAGATTGTTCTGCGTATGTGACATTCGGTCTCGAGTGTTAGATGTGGTGGAGCTCTCGCGTCCGAGATGAGCCAGCCTTCCGTACGGTTTCATCATCGGCGCTTGGCTACTGGAGTACTTGTTGTATTGCAATCCTCGACCTAGATAGGTCTTGAGGGGCCGGCCAAAGATTGGCATGTTGTTCGTCAAGTACCCCAATGAGAGATCTCAGAAGAGACGATACGGCACAATTCAGGGGCTGCTTTGGCATGATATGTCCGTAGACCAAGAAACACCCCCACATATTGGGTGTGACATGCAAGTCGCCGTTGTTTCTAGACGACCAGCGCAATCCTGTCACCATGAGAGAAACGACTAAACAGGCGGACATGACACCTCCAATCCATGCTCAACCAATGTGTAGCATGCTTCCCTTATAATCTATGCAAGGCATACCGTTCCAACCCGATTATTCAGTCTCGGAGACCCAGTGGCCTTGTCTGGGGATCTCGTGCTATGCAGACTGATAGACTGATAGACTGAAAATGATTCCCTGCAACTGAACATGCAACTGAATATGCAACTGAGAATCAGATCCGTTCATAACTGTTACCTTTTGACTATGCAATCGGCTGCTGATGGATAGGGAATCGTCTTCAGGGGATGAGGATCTCGGGAGAAGAGTACCTATAAGCAGTAGGGCACGGGCCAGCAAAGCTTATCGTTCTCGACTCTCTCACATCTGTGGCGGCCCCTGAAAATGCCCCACACGTCACACCCAAGCTGCCAGCTTCTGGACATCCAGGGACCCCCATCATCACCAAGTTGCGATCTGCGATCTGCGTTCTTTATACTTTACTCTATATCCTCCTCCTAGCAGTAAATAGTACTCCCGACTCACACCTCCTCATTCGAACCTCATCCTCAAATCCCGAAGCCACAGCAAGACTATCACCATGCCTATCAGCGACGACACGACCGTGATCTTCGTCCTTGGCGGTCAGTCAAAGCACCCGTCACCACACCACACGAGGCACCCCCAATACTAACAAGACCCCCAACAGGCCCCGGCGCCGGCAAGGGCACGCAGTGCGAGCAGCTGGTAGCGACCTACGGCTTCACGCACCTCTCGGCGGGCGACCTCCTGCGGGCGGAGCAGGACCGGCCCGGCTCGCAGTACGGGCAGCTGATCAGGGACTACATCAAGGAGGGGCAGATCGTGCCCATGGAGGTGACCATCGCGCTCCTCGAGAACGCCATCAAGGCGACGGTCGAGGCCAACCCGGCGTCCAGGACGGCCAAGCGCTTCCTCATCGACGGGTTCCCGCGCAAGCTGGACCAGGCCCTCAAGTTCGAGGAGGACGTCGGGGCCGCCCGGTTCGTGCTCTTCTACGACTGCCCCGAGGCCGTCATGGAGACGCGGCTGCTCAAGAGGGGGGAGACCAGCGGCCGGGCCGACGACAACGAGGAGAGCATCCGGAAGAGGTTCAGGACCTTCGTCGAGACCAGCATGCCCGTCGTCGACTACTTCGAGAAGCAGGGCCGCGTGGTCAAGATCGACGCCACGCCGCCGCCCGCTGACGTGTTTGAGAAGACCAAGGCGGCGTTTGTGGAGAGGCTGGGCACTGCTTTCTGAGCGGGTGCGGGGCGCTTGGGTGCTTGGAGGAACCTCAAGGTCGATTGGGAGCCCCGTGGGCGATACATGCCTTGGGTTGTCCAGGGAAGGGAGTCACGACATAGAAACGGGATGCTGGTCACGGCCTATAGATACGCCTAGAAGGGGAGCCGGCGCGGCTGCAAGTTGAAATTTGTACACATCAAAGCATGGTAAAACACCGCATCAGCAATGGATCGCAAATGCAGTTTTATTTCCGAAGCATTTTCCTCTGCTCTATCCTCCTAACGCCATGAAGCCGAGGAGGATGGATATGATCCCGGTCCATTATATCGAAAGCTGATCCAGCCCCTCAGGGGACACCTCTCCCGCCTCTCCCACTCAAGATCCCACAGAGTCGTATACGTGCGCAGCGCACTTGACGCTCGTCACGCTCTAGTCGTCATTATCGTTCCTTGGCCGGCGGCCACCACGTCCGTGGTTGGGGCCGTCACCGAAGCCGGCACCCGACAGCTTCTTCTCCAGCTCCTGCTGTGCCCTCTCCTTCTGCTTGTCCGCCTCGACCTGCTGGGCCCGCAGGACACCGTGCACGTGGTTGATCGTGGTCTTCCAGACGTCGATGCGCGACTGCAGCTCCCGCCATTGCTTGTCGCCGAACACGCGGTACGCGGTCTTGTGCACCTTGAACACCTTATCCCGCTGCGACATGCGGCCCTCCACCAGCTGCGAGCGGATCACGTCGATGATCCACAGCTCCACATCCTCCACCGGCACCTGCAGGCCCTTTGCGATTACGTCGTAGGGTATCTCGCGGTCCTGGTGCGCGGCCGCCAAGCTGGCGAACGTCAAGAGGCGCATCTTGGTCTGCAGCGTCTTGTAGTCCAGCTTCTCCTTCTCCAGGAAGCCCTCGTGCTCCTCGTTGAAGTCGTTGAAGTCCTCCAGGTCCTGCTCGGCGAAGATGTCCAGGAGTTGGGCGTAGACGGGATGGGTGTCGGCGAGGACCTGTACGGGGGCCAGGACGCGCAGGCCCTGGAAGTCGTAGGCCCATGGCCTGTCGATGACGAGGATCATCTTGAGGGCGCGCAGGGAGATCTGCTGAGCCTGCTCGGATGCGATGTCGTCCTTGTTGTCGGCGTCGAACGTCCGCAGTGCGTGCAGGAGGTGCTCGTATGCGATCTTGTTCTCGTCGGCGGCCTCTGCGGCGTCGGCGATCTCCACGTAGATCTTCTGCTTCTCCTCCTGGTCGACGCCCCATGCCTCGAGCCATCCGGGAACATTCTTGAGGGCCGGCTTGATGGCGTCGAAAAGGTTGTATGACTTGACGGAGCGGACGATCTGCGTGAACACGTTGTATCTTATGGGATCGTCCTTGGCGAGGAGGTTGAAGACGGTGGACAGGCCGCCGAGGGCGAGGTCGCGGCCATTGACAGGCGAGGAGGTGATGGGTTTCGTGAGGTTCTGGCAGATTTGGGGCAGGTGCTTCTTGGGCTCTTTCGAGTTGTTGATAACGGCGAAGATGAGGAGGTTGTAGGCGGGGCCAACCTCCTTCTCGGGCTTCGAGTTCAAGGCCGAGGAGGCCTTGACAATCGTTGTGATCGCATCTTCGGTGTGTCCCTTTTCAAGGGTCGATCGAATCTCGTCGCCAATCTGAAGGTAGTCGGCAATCTCTTGCAGGACGTCGTTGGCGCTGCCATCAACGAATACGAGACCTCGGGGTGCCATGTTGGGTGTTTGGAAAGTCGCGTCTCGGCCTTTAGGGTGTGTGTGGGCGGGAAGGAGGGGAGTAGGTAAGAGGTCGACCCGGAGACGTGTTCTGGCGCTTGTTGTTGATGATGGAGAGTTTTCTTTCACGCCCGGATTCGCAGACCCCACAGCCGCTCGCTTGCTTGAGACTCCCCCTTTCGGGCCAGCGCCTTCCCAGAAATTTCAGTGAGTTTTGTGGCCGCGGGGTTGGTTGTGGCTGACACTCTGCGCTAGACAGGGATTATAAGCTAAAGAGTGAAGCTAAAGTGTAAGTGGAGCAGATAGCTGTGGCGCAACAGTTGGTTCCAGGTACCTGGGCATTGGCACTGTGGCAGCTTGGCTTAACAGGGATTGTGGTAGTCTAGAGCGTCACCCGTAACGGTCACTGTAATCAGATGCCCATAATCCAAGTTGTTGATACATCTGGGTGCGACCCCCATAAATACCTGTATTTACCAGATCCTATCATCTTGATTATTACATGCATATTCCGTACACATTTAGTAGATTTGATACCTCGCAGAGTAGTATCAACGGGAACAGCCGAGTGTTGGTGATAACTGCCTCGACCTGACCTGCAGATACCGGTATGTATGTATACCTTGCTACGTAGACCCTCTAGGGCCATTGTCCTTCACGAATATAAACGGTGGTTTGGGCATGGAAGGAATGGAAAACGCAAAGTCACAACGCCTACCAGATGCGGTCGAGAAGATATGAACGTTGGACGAGTCATCTGCATTCCCAAGTGGGCGGAGCACAGGCTGGACCCAAGCCTCTTGTATACCTAGGTACATAGCATCGGACCCGCGAAGTTACTACAGTATCATACGGCCATAGTACCGCGAGACCGCAGGTGAACTCTCACGAGGCCTCATAGGGCTAACAACGGCTTCAAGAGGATCGCGCTGACGGGCAATCAATGCGCAAGACCATGTCTCGAGGTCGAGTCACATCCTTGGAGGTTTTCGTTAGACACCCATCTTGGATACGAGAGTCCTGCTTGGTTCTAAGGTTGCGCTGCCCAGGGGGTTTCCATCTTCTTCCTTGTCCAGGTACCTGCTGTTAGTATGCACAGCCAATAATCTGGTGACGTCGAGTCATCCGGGCCCGTGCCTGCCTAACTGCAGGATGATTCGATGCATGACGACCCCTGGTGCTCTGATAGCCATGAGAGGCAACGACCACAGCACTAACACGGCAGGAACCATTGCCCACTGTAACCGCAGCTCCTGCTTACCTGGGAAATTTATCCAACATCGTCACATCGTCAGAGCTTCTCAACCTACTTCACGTTTCGTTCACGGCAGAACTTCAACTTGACACGACCCTTACCTATACTACTTTGCACCTGTGAATCGCAACATCGCATACCGTTACGCCATATCTAGCTCCTCCACTCCCCTGTAAATCATTGCCTGAAACCGACCATGGCTCCCCGCGCTGAGCAGAGCCAATTGAAGCGGGCTGCCGTATGTTCCAAGTCCCACCCAGTCTGACTTATACAATGCCATCGCTGCGCTTTCACCCCATCCTGTTGATTCGTTCGTCTGAGTCGCCTTCACAAAGGTAAGAAACCTGGACTGGACGCTCACTAACTCGCAAGTACCAGGGCTCTCCCGCTGAGCTTCAACCCGACTCGTCCAAGAAGCCTCGCCGATCCGAGCGCTTGTCGCACCAGCACTCCGCAAAGACACCCGTTGACACCAGGCAACAACTTCCCTCTCCAGTCACACACCTTTCCGTGGAGGAGAGTGGCACGCGCTTCAAGGAGGGGACTGCGACGCCTCCCGACAGCCGCGGGAAACAGGTCGTCACTCGTAGCCAAGAGACGTACATCTCGTCGCCACCTCAGGATACCCAGGCGTTCTCACAGCAGCCCCTAGATTCGAACGAGCCCTATTCCAAGGAGGTGAAAGATGAGATCAAAGAAGGTGTATGGGGATACCTGTTCCCCTTGAATACGCGATATGGTGGCAAGTGCGTGGTCATGAAGAAGAGGGCGGCTTGCCCGGCCCCCGAAACAGTGGACGATGCAGTGCCAAAGAAGAAAGGAATGAAAGCGCTGAAGCAGCAAGAGGAGGATTTCGAGAAGACGAAACTCTCGGGAATCCCCTCTGGTGGCTATCTGATAGGACGTCACCCTGAGTGTGGTAAGTTGGTTCTGACCACCGCTTCACAACGCGTCTGACGAGGCACAGATATTGTTGTGGACGACCCCAGTGTTTCGAATCGCCATTGCCTTATTTTCACGGAGAATAAAGCCAGTGACAGCATCGCGATCGTCGAGGATCTGTCCAGCAATGGCACATTCGTGAACGAGGCTATCATCGGTCGCAATCAACGGCGCGAGCTGAAAGAGGGCGATGAGATCGCAGTGCTAGACAAAGCGCGATTCATATTCAAGTATCCGAGGACCCGACATTCTAGCGCATTTCTTCAGCAATACACTTTGCTCGAGCAGCTAGGCAAGGGACATTTCGCCGAAGTCTTCCTCTGCATCGAGAAGGCGACGGGACAGAGATATGCCGTCAAGATCTTCACCAAGACTCCTGGGATGGAGGAGCGTACAAAGACGGACGGTCTGCAGCAGGAAATAGCTGTTTTGATGGGGGTCAGCCATCCGAACGTGTTGTGTCTGAAAGACACCTTTGATGAGAAGAACGCCGTCTTCCTCGTGCTAGAGTTGGCGCCTGAAGGGGAGCTTTTCAACTACATTGTGTTGAAGCAGAAGTTGACTGAAGACGAGACGCGCAAGCTGTTCACTCAGCTGTTTCAGGGTGTCAAGTACTTGGTGAGTCAATTCTGTAGCTGCTTGCCATGTTTCCGTCTGCTAACCACCTTTATAGCACGATCGCGCTATCGTTCATCGCGATATCAAGCCAGAGAATATCCTGATGACGGACAAGGACCTTCACGTCAAACTCGCTGACTTCGGCCTTGCGAAGATCATTGGCGAAGAGTCATTCACCACAACCTTGTGCGGGACTCCGAGTTACGTTGCACCGGAGATTTTGGCCGATACAAAGCACAGGAAATACACCAAGGCAGTCGACATCTGGTCTCTGGGCGTTGTGATGTACATCTGTCTGTGCGGGTTCCCACCCTTCTCGGATGAGCTTTACTCGAGAGACTTCCCATACACGCTTTCACAGCAGATCAAGGGTGCCAAATTCGATTATCCTTCGCCATACTGGGATCCTGTTGGCGACCCTGCGCTCGATCTGATCGACTCCATGCTCGTCGCTGATCCCGAGAAGCGCTTCACTGTGGACCAGTGTTTAGCTCATCCCTGGATGACCTCCGGCACACCAGCCGTCAATGACAGCACTGACGGCTTGGTAGGTGGCGTTGGCGGTCTCGAGATTCACCGCAGGGGTGTGGTCCGTGAGCGGACGTTGCTATCTACCATCAACTCTGTTCATGCCAAGCAACTCCCAGGCACAAATGGCAAGGACCCCATTACAGTCTACCAAAAGAACCCACGCGCGGCAAATGCGGAGCCACGTCCTTTCGACGGTAGGGACCCGGAGGAGTTTCTCGCGATGGGCGGCAAGGGCGATGCGGAGCTGTTTGAAGAGGATGGACCAAGCAACTATAACAAAGACGAAATGCCGCCGCCTGCCGACAAGAATGTCAACGGAAACGGTGCGGGTCCCGGACCTTCGACAGCGGCGGCCAAGATCGGCCAGAACGGGACCAAACCGAAGGCAGCAAAGGCGAAAGGTGGTAAGGGGACTAAGCAATAGTGGTGCGAGCTTTCCACACCTCACCAGCCGCAGAGGCCTTCGATGACCAATCTGGCTGGTCAATTCCGTCGTGACTGGCTTGGGGACTCGTTCGAAATGGACTTCGATTATTGACGTGCTTGGGCAGTCGAGCTGTGGGAGCTTTCAAGGGGTGATACCGTTTCATAAGTCGTTTTGTTGCATTTCGAGGGTTGACATGGTCGGATTATTTGCTCAGGCAACGGGCCTGCGAGATTTGCTGTTGCTTTAAGGATGATTGGGCGATACTATACACAGGCCCAGAGTTGGTTGTGGTTGTTGTCTCGTGTTGTCATTTCCATGATGGCCGAGTTGACGGTTTTATCGCATTTCTCATGATGAGGTGGTTGTTTTTGCGTGGAAGAGCAGATGCAGGAGCACATACATAGGATGAGGTGATGGCTTATTTGTTGATGTCGGGTTTCATGATTTGTACTTACGGAAAAGCATTGGCGTTATGGGGTCGAAGAAGGGGGAAAGAGAAGCAGATCTTCCCGCGTCGGCCGGAAGGCAGTGTATACAGCTTCACATGAGGTACACGGGCTCTGGAGAGGGCACAATCCAAATGTGTTCAAGAAAACGCACTATACGTGATGTTGTAGGAGGACTGGCACTGTATATCGTGAAGCTGTTCGAGAGGGCGCCGTTGTACTGTGAGCTTTGCATAGATTCTCGAGCTCTATCGTGGTAGCATTCAATGGCCCTCGTCGTCGATGCTACTTGCTCTTCCGAGGATCATCTGCGAGAGTGAATGGCCACCTGCGAAATATTGATGATTACGGCCATTGGGCAGGGCTCCCCACACATGCAAATGTTGATGGATTCTCAGTCATTCAATATTACCATTAGACCTAGTAAAACCCTATCATTACACCAATGTCCCAGCCAACCGCCTTTACTCCCGGTATTCGTCCTGGTTGGTGAAACCAAACCCCGACCAGTTTCCAGTTCCGAATGAATCGTCGTCGGCATTATCATTCCATCCCTATTACCCATCATCCAGGTATACCCGCAACGCCCCCCTCGCTACTCGACTCCCCTCTCCGTTTTGACTACTCCTTAGTGTACTTATGTATTGTGTGTGTGTTGTGCGTCTTGGTGCGTCTCGGTGCGTGTGTATATGTCCCACGCAAATAGATAGGATGAATGGTGGAAGTAACATGAGAAGACGCGATTCCCGAGTGTTTCGTGGTGGGAAACCAGAAGTAATAAGAATGAGAATGAAAAGGGGTCTAGCGACATCGACCGGCTGACCAACCGACCAACTAACACAAACGATGCTGCTTGGTGAAGAAAAGAAAGGGGAGACGACGCTCCCCATGCTGTGCTGTGCTGTGTGCTCCATGACGCCGTCCCAAAAGATGATCATCTTCTCTCCAAAGCATACAGGTTTCCCGCCCTGTGCCTTGTCGTCTCTACGCTGGAGACACAGCCAAACAGAGATGACGACGATATAAGAGAGGCCGTTGCGCAACTGGAGCGGACGGACTCCAAGCTCAACAATAAGTGATAGAAAGAATCGAATATACACAGCCGTCCCTCAGGTCGATGAGGATAACTGCAAGAGCCTTCTCGCAGACTCACCCCTCCCCGCCCGGTGGATCGGCCAGAAAATCAACGGCACAGAGCAGCCCTACCTCTCAGGGATGGGCGATTTGGCCAACCTCCCGCCGGCACTCGCACGCTTCGTGATCCTGCCCTCTCGTTCTCGCTCCCGGGATGCCAGGGGACTGCTGGAAGGGAGCGACCCCACGCTGTCAAGATTATTCGACGCCGTGTTGTACGCCGTGCTGTACGCCGTGTTGTTGGGGATCGAGAAGGACGCGGCCGTCGACCGGCCTCTCTTGTTCTCCAGATACTGCTGTGCGCTCTGGCTGAGAGGAAACGCAGGCAGTCCGGGGGGTATCTCGGCGCCGTTCTGTACAAGCATCTCAGCCACCGGGAAGGTCACAGTCTTCGCGTCCGAAGAAGGCGGTGGCTGGGGGCTTGCCGGATTCGGGGAGGCGGGGTCGGCGGCTGCGAGGGCGAGGAACAGGGCATGTGTTCCGCGGGACTTGTCGGTGACATTGGGGCTGGCGCGCAGGGCAAGGGCGTAGATGACCTGTTGAATCTCGTTCTTCTTGATGCCTGCGAGAAGCGTCTCATCCGGA
Source organism: Cytospora leucostoma (assembly GCA_003795295.1). Classification (NCBI taxonomy): domain Eukaryota; kingdom Fungi; phylum Ascomycota; class Sordariomycetes; order Diaporthales; family Cytosporaceae; genus Cytospora; species Cytospora leucostoma. The sequence continues at coordinate 493,300 of LKEB01000001.1, read as the reverse complement.
GAGGGGTATCTCGACAGAGTGGCCGAGATTGGTTCCACGTACGCCCTGTCCACGTATTTGGCGGTGATGAATCTCAGGCGCTGCTCCCGTGTTGCTTGAGGCCCTGGCTTCAGCGCCGGATCCAGTCTTCCCTCCCAGATCATGTTTGACACCCGGTTGCCTACCAGGAGTAGTAGCTCGATAATATCGGCCGTGAAAGATGTGATATCCAGTGTGAGTGATCGAACCTTGCTGATATGCGTTCCAAGCGATCTGTGTATGCCACTGCATTCAATGCATAGAATAATTGCAAGATTGATCGAAACCCACTCAACCTTGATACCGGATCCGCAGTCTGCACACCAGCAATTTCCTTGGTCGTTGTCACGGAGCATCTGCAGGAGCTTGTCTGGATCCTCGTCAAAGTGGCTGCTAGGCACTCGATGACCTGCCGGGCGTGCACCGACTGTGGTACGCCTGTTCGGTATCCCAGCTGAAGATGGCGGGTGTGCCTGCGCATGGCCAAGCGACGGACTCTTACCGGTCAATATAGACCCAATATCTCTTCTGAGTGAAGTTGTATCGTTCGAAGGAATAGGCTCAGGTGCTGGCTTGTCCCTGATCCCACGGCCTTCGACGGCGCTCTGAAGCGCATTATTGATTGCCATGATCCAGCTATTCATGTCCTCTTCGGAGGTGGCCTGGTAGACACGCTTAAACTGAGGCGTGATGACTTCGAAACAGAAACGCCGGTCCTGGTTCCTGGCTTCTCTCACGGAAGCCATTCGTAGGTCGATAGGATCCATGTGCAAATCGAGCCTTTGCTTCCAATTACTGTACTCTGAAAGCTTTCCTCCATCCAAGACAATCCAGAACCTAACGTGATCAGCAATGAACAGACAGCATGGGAAAGTAGTGTACACTCACTTGTGCCAACCCTGCTTATTCAAGTTGCGGGGGTCGACATGTCCGCCAGGACGATTCAATGCCCATAGGAGACCTTCTTTCCTCTGCGAAGTCACTTCTGCAGAACTAACATCACGTTCTTCAAGATCACGGATGCCCTTGAATTTTGAGCCCTGCGATGGACTGGTCAGCAAAGCATGACTCAGGCTTCCTGGCGACCTGGACAGATCGCCAGGGCTGCTAACGGAGGCACTGCTGTTGCCAACCGCAATGCTTTTGAGTTGTGAGCCCGTGCTGTCTGCCCGACTCATTTCAGTGTCTGATGCGTACGCATTTCCGTTCGCAGAGTTCCCTGCCAAGGCGGGTGGCACGCTGTCAGGCTCTGGGTAGTTGAGGTTGCTCTTCTCGAGAAACCTGCGCTTTTCCTCTCGCTCGCGCCTCTGGTATTGGTACTCCTTGTCCGCAACCTGAACCTCGCTCGACAGAGCCTCCAGCTGTGGAAGGAGCCCCTCGACCTTTCTTGACGTTGTCAGGAAGGCTCTGGCCTGAGCATCTGCATATCTGGTGAGGTGAGACAGAACTTCCTGTTCCTTGCGACCTCCGGAGAGATCTTGCATGAACGAGGAGTAGTCGAAACGCTTGAGCTCGAAATTCCGGCGCTTCGTTGCGTACTTGTTGTCGCTGTGCTTGGCCTTGACGGAATCGTGCCTCTGACCAAGATACCGGCCAAGATATGCGTAAAATTCTTTGCTTTCTTCCTCGAAGTCCCGCTTCTTCGCCTCGGCCTGCTTGATATCCAAGGTATACAGCTTGCTCAGAGGCTCGATGACTATTCTCTGTAGGTTGAACGTGTTCTGTCTTTCGTAGACCAAAATCTCTCGCGCAATCTTGTCAAAGTAATGCTCGATAGCTGGTTGGACCGCATTCGCGTTCGTGCTGGAGGCTTCCTTGAGTGCCTCGACAAAGGCGACGAAAGCTTCGTTGGCTTCTGATTGCGCCGAATAAGCAGCCTCTGCTTTCTTGATCATCCTCTTCATTTGCGTCCGCATGTTTCCTGTCTTCTGCTCCAGCGCCTTCATCGTCGCTCTGAACACAGGTCCATCATCCGTGGCCGATACATCGTCTGCAGGCCGTGGGCAGGAAACATCTACCCTGACGGGCTCTTGAGCTGGTACCGCGACACTCATATTAGTTGTAGTCGGTACTAGTCCATTGAAGACTTCGGTTGCGGTAACGTGGACCGGAGGGGTGACGGGTTCGTCGAGATCGACGTGACTGATCCTCGACTCGACAGACTGTGAGGAGGCGCCGCGGTTTCTCGGGGGAACGGTCAGTAGGAAGGGGGGTGGGGAGCTCGGTTGGCTGAGGTATGGTGATGTATCTGCAAATTGTCAGTCCCTGGGCGCAGTCAAGAAGTCATTACACCTACTTTGGACCCAGAACGAAAAGCTGGCAAGAGTCTGTAACTCGTGTACGCGCTGGTTGTATTGGACGAACTGGCAAACAGTCAGACGGGCGCAAGACGCATTCGACAGAATACTCAACATACGCTGCAGGAATTCCTCCAGCCGCCACCAAAATCCTCCACACTCCTGGGCGGTTTCCACTTCCAAGCCCAGTCGAAGGTCACAGAGGGACTTCCTCCAGTCGTAAAGTCGCCGATTAGCTCCACATTGGAGTTCTTGTGCAGGTTCGGGTCGGCATGGAACTCTCGCGTGACGAGGTTCTCCACCTCTCGGGGCGTAGAGGCATAGACATATGTTAAACCATTGATCTGAGTGTCGACAGCCGTGCTCACGGCCGCGCTATTCGGGTCGGCGGTTGTTACAGGTGTCTGGCGGATATTGAAGGTGAAGGTGAACATGAGCTCGTCGTCATTGCTAAGCTTGAGTATGAAGGCGGGCGCGCCTGACGCAGAGAGTTCGGGATCCTATATGCCACCGGCTAGTCAGTCTCCGAGTAGGGACAATGACGGCGGTCCAGGGCAGTAATAACGACAGCGACAGGGGCAGCACGAACCTGGATAAACTCAACTGGAGTGTGGTCGCCAGCGGTGCGTGAAGCTAATACCCTCGTAGCGGGGAATGCATTGGGAGAGATGCTGATAGATTTGCGGTTTCGAGCACTGCTTATGACGAGCGATGCGATGGATACTAACGATGGCTGCGTCAGCGCCGAGGCCTCGACAATTGCGGACAAGAGAGGAGCGAGGTTGGCGACAACTCACATCGAGTCTGGTCCCTGAGGTAGAGCGCAGCGCCCTCGTCGGGCCTGCTCGAGATGTTACCCATGATAAGGCGTCAGGGGTCGACAGCCTCTCCCAGAATCGGGAAGGCAGGGCGAGATAGTGGCAGCTACCTTGGTATGGAGCGGGCGCCGTAGTCATACACAGTGGAATAGTAGACTGGTGGATAATGGGTAAAAGGCGAATTGATTTGGCGGATCAAGTAGAATCTAGTCGGGATCGAGGAATTAAAATTCGAGGAATATTGTAAGAGGTCGAGGGGCCGACATGGTATAGGCAAGCGGGCTGGGTACTGTAAACTACTGCCGCCTGCGTACGGGTCTGTACTATGCTATGTCGCGGGGTTGCGTCGAGGTGCAGGGTGTTGGCGCTGATAACCATACCTAGGTAGTCCCGAGGTCAGGTGTCAGGTAGCCTAGGTGTGGACATATGTTTTAGGTACGTACCTCCTAGGTAGCTAGCTACAGAGGTACCTAGGTGCATGTGCTGCAGGAGACACAGTGGATCTCCAGCAATCAGCAATCAGCAATCTAAAGAAGCCACAGCAGTGCCTAGGTAACACTTGATGGACCGTAGCAGCTGGAGGGAGGCAATGATGTCTCGAGTGTACATACGCTGAACAGCAAGCGCCTCAAGTGTATTCGCTACCTAGGTACTTCTGGGATGGACACTTCGAGCAATGTCCTATTCTTAAGGCTTGTAGTAGCACCCGGGGCCTTGTGCTACAGTGTCAGTTGTCCAAGGTTGAATTGGGTTGGTTTTGGGAGGGGTGCAGTGTTTCTATTCCTGTCTCAAGAACAACGTAGGTGCCTCTACTTATGTACATTCTACCTACTACATAGAAAAGGTACGTCCTCCCGTGGACTCTGACCATGGCGAATGCGCCTGGGTGGATTCAGCGGATGTCAAAAACAGTCCGCTGACAATTGATGATCCCGGAGTCGAAATCATCCCCAAGCACATACAACTGGAAACAGCCACATGACAATTTCCAACCGCGTCGTGTGGGCGGTAGGGGCGGTATGTTGAGAACCCAGGGTTATCCCGAGGTCGTGAATTATTCACATCGGGACATCAACCATACCGCCCATTTATTTCAAAAACGCCCCAGGCATAGTATTCCAGGCGAAGAAACCGTTTTCCAGGGCAGATGCAGTCAAGCAGTATTTTATATATAGACCATTTCAAGCAATCGGGCTATTTCAGGAATCTATTATTTCACTACCTACCTAGGTAGATAAGTAAGGTATCGTATCTTCCCTCTCTCCCTCCCTCCCTCTCTCTCTCCCCCCCTCCCTCTTCCTCTCCCCCCCTCTCTCTCTCCACCTAGGTAAGTAAACGTACCTGCCTACGTGACCTTAAAGCCGCTAAGATGCTGTAATTCAGGTCTAGGGATCAGGCCCCAGGTCCCAGGCTCCAGGCCCCAGGTCCTAACGGCCATGGCCATGCAATGTGTCAGGTTCTAGGAGTGGTGGCACAGCAGTTTTTCGTTACGGCCGGTTACATTCACGATCCCATAGTTGCCCGACTTACAATAACAACAAACGTTGGAACTCGGTGTGTAGTAGCCACACGCACAACTGACCGTGCCTATCGTCTTAACAAGTTCCCACTAATATACAAACATGACCGGTCTTCGCCTTTCAACAACATGCTAGTACGAGGTCCAAGCCCCAGTGGGGCGCTGACAGTGACGACTGCTTCGAACACGAGCAAGAGCAGACATGTCTGCCTGCAAAGTATCCTTTGTATAGTGCCTATTGTCTGCCTGTCTCTGTTGAACCCGAGACTCATTCTAATGTTGCAACAAGGCATAACCGGAAGTCCAGCCAGATCTCTGCCAGGCTCGTGAAAGGTTTCTATACCTTGCCGGCATCACACAACAATACGCCTCAGAGTGCGGAGTGTGAGACTGATAGAAAAGACCGAACTCCTCGCAATGCCACACAAGTTCGAATACGAGGCCTGTCTGGCCACTCGAACCTGTCGGCAGGGTCTATGAGCGTTGGCATCAGATCATCGCAGCCGTGACATCGGGGGCTCTCCTCTTATGATACCCATGGAGCTTTCAGATGCCTTGACAGCATACTGAACGAACACCTCTCAAAACACCCTCCGATGAATGACAGATTTGAGAAACATCGTGACTGAATAGAGAACAAGAACCAATGGCTTGGTCGAGAGATGGGGATGTCATGAAGATTGTTGACCTGCAAGGCAACAGTGCAGCTCATGAGACGGCAGGGCGTTCTCGGTCCTCCAGGTCCACGGAAATAGCGGGAGTGCGATAGTATCGAAGGGAGAAGAATCTTAAGAGCATGGACCCTGCAGACTTCCACCCAGGGATACTTTCTTCTCTCGAAAAGGGTCAGTGAATATGTCGTTGGTGCCCAAAGGTTCCGTCTCGTCTAGCTTAGGTTTCGAGGTGGTGAGTATGGCCCATCTAGGGTGTATGTATGGTATAACAAACGGCGGGCGGCGCAGCGGTGTGGTCCAACACGTCTCCGCTCAAAAATTCATCTCTACTTGAGTAGATTGCTGCTCATAACAAGATAGAGGAGAGGAAATCTTAAGGAAGAGAAATAAAGAAAGAAAAGAAGGAACAATCGCATGTCTGACCATGGTAATTTGTTGTCTTGGATTTACGAGGCTCCATCCACTGCTTGTGATACGGGGTGCGAAGCCAGGGGGTCCCACGCCTTGACAGTGTAAGCAGGGGCCCGCGCCAAGGCATTGGCCAACACTGCAGCAACCACAATCTCCCGTCCACCTCCCCTCGTGTGCCAGATGACGTTCCTCCGACTGTAACGGCGGTGGGAGACGAACCAAATCCACCCAACCGCCCTGTGATCAGAGTTTACGGGTCTTCAAAAGATCCAAGAACCGGAGCCGCCCCGAAGAACGGTGCAAGAGCGGTGACTTCCACACGGCGCAATCCTTCGACAGTTCCGTTCCACCAACGCAACCACTCCTTTTTTTCACACAGATACGTCTTTGCCTTCGGCCGATTTGCTGGTCGCTGCCCAGTCGCGCACGAGTCCGAATAGCATCCTAGTTATGATTTCGACAAGATAAGGGGCGCGGACGTTACACCATCACGGCACACCCCGCCCCTTTACAATACTATCTGGGCCCTCAAGATGTCGACATCTTCGAGCCGATCGTATAAGCACAACAGCAGGAGCCTGAACAGGAGTATCAACCGCCTGCAGCGAGAAGATGGCTCCTCGGTACGGAGGTCGAGGGCTGGCTCGCGAGCCTTTCAGACGCCTGTCAGCTACGAGGATGCATACAATTACGCTCTGAGTGTTGCCTTCCTGCACTACCTGTTGCAGCCAAAGAAGAAGCGGAAGGAATATATTACGATGCCCAAGGCCCCGACTCGCGTCCATACCTACACACAGAATATTGGGGAGTTGATGAAGGAGTTTATACCCACGGGTGGAGGCTTTGGCAAGGAAGGCAAGCTCCCTCATAGCTTCCCTGGCTGGCTGGAGAAGCGCATGGGGCTTGTGGTCAAGGGGTCAGAGAAGCTGGCAGGTTTCAATGACCCCAACCTGAAGAGGACATTCGCAGAAGCCTATACGTCGTTCACAGAGTCGGGATTTCGCAAGAACCTCGAGAAGGACCGGAAACTCGAGCCCCTAATTCTCATCTTCTACTCATCCGCCACCAGAGCCCAGGGCCGAGGGAAGGCACCTGATGATCATGCTTGGAAGGTTCTGGTCGATAGGCACCTTGCCATGTTCGTGAGGCTCATTATGAGTATATTCAAGGAACACGGGACGGACAAGGACAAGCCTGAGCTCATGAGCCGCCTCCAAACGCTGGAGCAGAAGTTGCTGCGGAACGACGAGGATTTGTCTATTGACACGGGCCAGGGCGGCGAGCACAAGACCATCGAGGTCGAGATACCGCATAGCTACCAGGTCAAAGACATGTCTATGGTGCAGATCGTAGGCAAGATCTTTGGTCGGACCAATTCCCAGCTACAATCCGACATTGATGTGAATCGAAACATATGGACAGAAGAGTCTGCGCTCAAGGACCTCAAGGCCTACCAGCATCGTTTGGACTCGAATATGGATGGCGCGCTTAGGCGGTCAGACTTTGATGTACCCGAGGCTTTCGATGACTGGAAGGCAGGCGAGCGTCAGCACCTCACGTCTATGATGCTGGACGTACTGAAGGTCCGCCCTGATCTTAGTAAGACCGCGACGAGCTTCGAGAAGCCGTTGCCTGTTCGTCCTACTTCAATCTTCTCAGAGGACCAGGCCTTTTCAGACCTCGCGAGAATGATCAGCAGTCCCGACTCCCCTGGTCCGGGAGGCGACCCATCCTTCAGCTTTAGCAGTTCCTTTTCTCAGGACGACACCGCCAGTATTCGCAGCGTGGATGAGGCTAGCTATACCTTCATCCCTCCGGACCCCAGAGCGTTCTACAAGATGATTTTGCAGAACGCCATGACGTTCGATCAGCTACATGCAGATTCCGAATACTTTCAGCCACTCTCGCAACAGTCTCTGGAGTTGCTAACGGAACTGTCCGTATACTGGCGTATACCGCAGTTCACTAGACACATTACTTTTCTAGAGGTAGCTGTGCGCAAGTTCCTAGACCAGGAACTGCGGGGTGAGGAGCTTGATGAGTGCTTTGACTTCGTCAAGAACCCACAAGCGGAGCAGCCCAAGAAGGTACCGTTCATCCAGCTATACACCGCAACCCTGCCTGAGATCGAACCGAGTCGGTGGACATTGCAGGATTTCACTGTCTACCAACAGACTCTTAATTCTCTTCATGATGCCCTCCTTCGAGAGCTCTACGACGTGCTCATGCACTGTTATGAACCCAAGGCGCCTTCCATAGGTGTGGTGATGTCTCTCTTACTCAACCATGTGTTCCCTGATCCGGCTTTCAAAGAGAATCCAGAGGATATGGAACAGTATGCCGCAATGCTCACCGATGGGCTTAAGCAACAGGCTGGCAATGTGTACCATGGATTCCTAGAAAAGGAGGTTCCCCAGGCCAAGGAAGACTGGGACTTCTCTCACGTGGTTAGTCTTGGCCGGGCCGTCACAAAGCTGTGTACTAGGATCAAGAAGAAGTATACAAGGAACCCTGAGATCCTGGGAGTGTCCCCCTTTGCGGTCCTAGTCCAGACCATATTCCCCAGCTTCGAAGAGGATGCAAAAGCACTGGTCGAGACAATCGTTATAGCGGCTAAGGACCGCGGTGAGGAGGTCAATGTCCAGGACGGGTTCGATCTTTACAGGGAGTTAGTGGAGACCCGCAAGATCCATGTCGAATTCCTTCCTGGAGTCCCCTTTGCCTTTCACATTGAGACTGTCATGGAAGAGTTTGTTTGGCGCTGGATCAGTGACGCAGAGACGAGAATGACACAGTTTGTTGAGGAGGCCATCAGGCAGGACGAGTTCCAAGTCAGGACGAATCATCCGGATAATATACCGACAGACGCCGAACGCCACAGTGTTTCCATCATTGACATCTTCCAGTTATTCATACAGACCGTGGACCAGATCTTCAAGCTGGAATGGGCGGACGAAGTCCATCACGCCAAGTTCATGACCGCTTTGGCCAAGGCATTCGCAGCTGGAATCGGTCGGTACTGCGAGATTGTTGAGGGCAAGTTTATCAAGGAGATGGATCGACAATCAGCCCAGGAGCTAGCAGCGGCCCAGAGGACGGCCCAGGAAAAGTTCATGCAGATGGCGAAGGACGCCTGGAACCCGAAAGACAAGATAGAGCCTTTCCAGTTCTATCCAGAGGTGAGTTGATATTCCCCGGGTGCTTGACTGAAGGATTACTGAACCGTCCCGCAACAGTCCTTCGTAAAGTTGAACAACATCGAGTACGCGATGCAATCACTAGACAAGCTGGAGAGGGTGATGAAAGTTGAGCAATGCGCTGAGGTGCTGAGAGCCAAGGAAGGACCGAAGCAGTACCGCAAGCCGGACAAGTACGTCTTTACCATCAAGGTTGTCGAAGCTGAAGACATCAAAGCCTGCGATCCGAACGGGTATAGCGATCCGTACGTCGTCTTGGTGGACGAATACCAGAAGCGCCTGGCCAAAACTCGGGTCATCTCTAGGACACTCAATCCGCGCTGGGATGAGTCGGTTGATGTGACAGTCACGGGACCGGTCAACGTTATTGCAACGCTGTGGGACTACGATACGTTCGGGGACCACGATTTCGTTGGCCGGACCTCGCTAAAGCTCGACCCTGTCCACTTCAGCGACTACCTGCCCAGGGAGTTCTGGCTGGATCTTGACACGCAGGGCAGACTCTTGATCAGGGTCAGCATGGAGGGCGAGAAGGATGATATCCAGTTCCACTTTGGCAAGGCCTTCAGGCACCTGAAGAGGACGGAGCGAGACATGGTGCGCAAGATCACAGACAAGGTAAGTTATAACATGCCACACAGCATGCTGGCGTTAAGATGGCTAACAAAGTTTTCAGCTTACGTCTGTTATTAATGCCTCGCTTTCCCACGAGGCTCTGAAGAACCTACTCAACCGTGGAATCGCTGCCTCTATCGGGAATATGTGGAAGACTAGGAAAACTGCTGCAGCTCCTGTGACCCAGGCCGATGTCGAGAACGCCCTCCAACAACTGTTCGCGTATTTCGATGCGAATTTTGCCATTATGAAACAGACACTTACCGAAGCGACAATGCTGGCTGTCATGACCCGACTTTGGAAGGAAGTGCTCATGTCGATCGAGAGCCTACTGGTGCCACCGCTCTCTGACAAGCCCTCTTCGCAGAAGCCACTGACACAAGTCGAACTTGATATAGTGTACAAATGGCTCGAGCTCCTCTTCGAGTTCTTCAACGCCAAGGACGAGGACGGTGAGGTACTAGGTGTCCCGGCAGAGGTCCTCAAGTCTCCTAAGTGGCACGAACTGGCCTCGCTCAACTTCTGGTACTTCGACTCTTCCGAAACGCTCATACGCACATCTGAGCGCATGGTGGCCGCTACCCAACAGCGCGCGCAGACACAAGTCCAACAATCGGCCCGGCAGTCAGCACCCGCGACATTGGGGCCAACATATAACTCGGGTGCAGGGGCCTTCGGCAGTATGGGCACGATACGTCGCGGCAAGTCCATCATGATGTCCCGCAACCTGGGCACGATGAAGCGCGCGAAGGAGGAGAAGCGCAAGGAGGCGCAGGCCGATCCCTCGGACGATATGATCCTCCGGATCCTAAGGATGCGGCCCGAGGCTGCGGGCTACCTGCGCGAGAGACACCGACAGAAGGAGAGGATGGCGGCGAGCCAGGCGGCAGCGGCGATCGTGAGGCAGAGTATACACCAGGGATTCAGTTCAGGGGCGTATGGGAACACTCCCGGTGGCGCATTCGGGAGGGGCTCGCACGGCAACCTGCCCAGGCGGTAGAGCGGCCGGGTACTGGCTCCGCGGACCGGGGAGCTCGGTGGTATGAAGCGGATGGGATTCGATTCTAGTTTTTGATTTCTCTCGTCCTGCCCGTCCTGCCCTCCCTATTTATCTATTTACTTATTTATATGCTTGTAAGACGGTGGCGATTGGCAGTTCCAGAGGGGGGCAACTCTAATGATAGCGATAAGCGGGAATGTATGCTTTCCTTAGTCTAGCAGCAGATATACCCTGACGAGGAGAGACGACGCGGCGATTATTGGTGATGTTGGTGGTTTCAGATACTTTAGTCTACATCTGCAGAGTTAGCTAGCCATATTAACGAGTTTACATGAAATAGACCAGCGTCATGTGTGCACATGCTTACACACACACACACACACACACACACATATATATATATATAGATGCTACTTCACGAGGTTGCACACGTTGATGTGGATTGAACGGGGCTTCACACGAGAAAAACAAGTTCCATGATCCGCACGGGAGAACCTCTCGGAAGGTTGTTGGAAGGGTTGCACATGTGTAATGTGTTCCCTTGTCCAACTCGGTACATTTCAGCTTGATAGTTACACCGTGACCCCTGCGGTGCGCTATTTGGCTGACCTTTCGGAAAGAGTCGTACACATTTGTCCCTCCTTCTCTCTGCTCCCCC
>LKEB01000001.1:340105-482074 GCA_003795295.1 Cytospora leucostoma | reverse complement strand
CTCAATGCAAACCCCGAGAGCTCTGGTCCGGTCAGGCTGGTCCAGGCCGGGCTTCCTCGCCTTACCGCAACTCCACGTCATTGGGCGCGGGCAGGGCTAAGAGACTGGAGCAGCTCGCGTCGCGCAGTACAGGTGCAGTGTCCCAGTGCCGAAGTCGAAGCTTGAGTCGAAATCTCGGAGCCCCGCTACCGGCAATCGCAACAGCCCCTGACTGGGCCCGGTTTTCCGCTGCTGCCCGGGCTGCCCCTCGACGAACGAACCCCTCCACATATTTCATCAGCAACAGCCTATGCGTTGGCGATTTCCAGACCTTACTCTTCCCCATCCACAACAACACCACCACCAACAATTCCCCCGTTGAGGACCATCAAGATTTCGTCCCTACGCGTCGCCCAGATCGCCCGTCACCTTTCGGGTTCTTTCAAGATACCATCAGCTCATCAGCTACACACAACAGCAAAGATGGCTTACTCCGTTCGCAAGATCGCGGCTCCCCACACCCTCGAGCACCGTGTGTACATCGAGAAGGATGGCCAGCCCGTCTCTCCCTTCCACGACATTCCCCTGTATGCCAATGCGGAGAAGACCGTCCTCAACATGATTGTTGAGATCCCTCGCTGGACCAACGCCAAGCTTGAGGTTAGTATTCCCTTCGGCCTCGCATAGTAAATATCGCAAGCCTAGGTTTTTTTGCCACTTAGGCTGTCTATGACTTGCTGGTCGTGGGCCTAAAGGCAACGAAGGCGTGGCAATGCGGTGTTTACTATGCATTGAATTACTGGAACATGTTTACTGATGCGGTACCAATGCACACAGATCTCCAAGGAGGAGCTCCTCAACCCCATCAAGCAGGACATCAAGAAGGGCAAGCTCCGCTACGTCCGTAACTGCTTCCCCCACAAGGGTTACCTGTGGAACTACGGTGCCTTCCCCCAGGTATGCATATGCCCTCCTCTATCCGATTGACGCCTCCAATGGAGGAGAGATGATGCCCTGACTGACACTCGTGTGCTAGACCTGGGAGGACCCCAACGTCGTCCACCCCGAGACCAAGGCCAAGGGTGACAACGACCCCCTTGACGTTTGCGAGATCGGCGAGCTGGTCGGTTACACCGGTCAGGTCAAGCAGGTCAAGGTCCTCGGTGTGATGGCCCTGCTCGACGAGGAGGAGACCGACTGGAAGGTCATCGTCATCGACGTCAACGACCCCCTGGCCTCCAAGCTCAACGATGTCGAGGACGTCGAGCGCCACCTGCCCGGCCTCCTGCGCGCCACCAACGAGTGGTTCCGCATCTACAAAATCCCTGACGGAAAGCCCGAGAACCAGTTCGCCTTCACCGGCGAGTGCAAGAACAAGCAGTACGCCAACGACGTTATCAACGAGTGCTCTGAGGCCTGGGAGAGGCTCATCACTGGCAAGACCCCTTCCGGTGGCGTCTCTACGTACGTATTCATCCCTGGTCTAGCCCGAACAGCCCTGTTCCTCAACCCTCCCGTCTGGCAATAATAATGCTGACCGATTCTTTTCTTCTAGCACCAACGTGAGCGTCGCCAACTCCCCCAGCCGCGTCGCCGCCGACCAGCTGCCTCCTATCCCCGCCAACCAGGAGCTCCCCGCCGAGAAGATCGACTCCTCGATAGACAAGTGGTTCTTCATCAGCGGTGCTTCCGCATAGACTGCGGGCGCCCCTCGCTGTGTGAGACTAGCGTCTCTCATTGACACCAGGGTTGAAATGGGTCGCAAGGAGAACGTCACCCCGGGTAACGCGAACCGGGCGGAGTCCAAAAAGCTATGATTCATTGGGTTTCCTCGGGTTGCGTCAGTCAAATGTCAGTTAGATGAGGATTGAAACGGGATACGTTAGAGCCGAACGAAACCAAATCATGGGTTCGAACAACAGACTTTGGAAGTATTATCCGCATCCATCAGGAGGTTTCTTTCGAAAGTGTATGTATGCAAAAGGTACCGAGCCCGGTGTGATATATATTTTGACCTAGGTAAGCGATTGACAACCCGTGATGGTGATGCCCGTTTTCTTCTTTCTGAACGCCGTCCCGTGCATGAAATTCGTAGCTGCTGCTGCCTCTCCCAGATATCGTACAGCCTTTCCAGACGTCCCTCCCTGCCTCCGATACGATGAGAAACACCAATTCCCTCTTCACATCATATGGCCATCTCTATGCGTCGGCCAAGTCAGCCTGCTTCTGCAGAACACGCGAGTGTCTATCACACTCCTCGATAAGCCCCTTGATACCAATGTTCTCGCAGTCGAGGTCTAGTAATTTGCCGTCCTCTGCGGGAACGAAATCGTTAGCCAACATGTTCCGTTCTGTCTCTTCTAATACACCACACCCAGATCTGCGATTGATATATATTTGTATACGTATATACTTGGTACAGGTGTATGGCCGGGTCAGGGAGGAAAGAGAAAGGGAGGTGGTGGATGCGTCGCAATCGAAGATCGGGACCGGGACCGGGATCGGAATTGTCCTTACTGAACTTGACCTGCAGCGAGTTCTTCTCGGCCGCCGAGCGAGGCAGCAGCTTGGTCTGGATCACCATGCCCTGGCTCCGCGCCGTGGGGGGCAGGCTGGTGAGGAAGAGGCGGGCGGACTTGGAGTGGGCCGAGAAGGGGTTGATCTTGGTGGTGACCTCGGTGATGAAGCGGGTGATCATCTTGGGCGGTTTGGATCGGGGAAGGAGGGGTCTCCGGGTGGGTGGGGAGTTGAGGGAATTGGAATGTATGTCGTCCCGTCCGTCGCTCAAAAGGTCAGTATCGTTATCGTGAGTGCTTCCCTGTGTCGTGGGATCTGATATGGTGGGCGATCGATTCGATCCTGATCCTCTCCAATTGCGCTCTTCGGCTTTCAAAAAATCGCGATAGTGACAGGCCGGGCGTTGCCAGCGCCCTGCTCGCCTGCCCCCGGCTGCGGGGAGCTCGGGCCACCCGTACTGCTATGTGTCTCACCCACCCCCCTGGAGCTATACCTAGTGCCTAGGTACCTAGGTACTCACATACGCCGAGCTCTGTGTCTCACATCCCCTGGACGGTGACGTCCTGGCCGGCAGGCAAAAAGGACAGACAACTTTCGGCGATCTCGTGTACCACCTGGGCATACATTACAGCACCTAGGTACTTACAACGGCGACTTCCTACAAGCCAACACATGTCAGCCAAGGGGCTTCCGACTATAATCATAATAAATACTCTGGGTAGAAGAAAATAAAGACACCAGACAAGATAAGACTAGATCAAAACACAAGCATGACATTCGACTCCCTCCAGGAGCGCCTGGCCGCCCTCCAGGAGACGACAGCACAGGTGCAGGAACTCATCGACCGGCTCGCCAGCCTCAAGTTCCAGCCCCACGCCGAGCATGACGAGGCCGAAGACGAGGACGACGAGCACGTCGCCGCCGAGCTGAGCGCCGAGATCGGCCAGACCCTGCGCGAGGAGGAGGACGACCTGGAGCTCCTGGCCGAGGAGATCACGGACCTCAGGGGCGGGAAGGAGGGCAGCGAGGCCGGGCGGAGGAAGGAGAGGCTGCGCGAGGGGCTGGCCAGGCTGGAGGCTGAGGTCAAGAGGTACGTCAGATCAAACAGCCGTTTATCCATCTGCCATGGCGGAGGGGTGGAAGTGGATCTTTCAACGTCCTCGTCATAAACTAACACAGCCCGCCCCGTCATAACAGCCGCCGCGCATCCTTCCACAAGGCCCAACTAACCGCCCGCCGGACCCTCGAGTCCTCCCGCCGCCAGGAGCGCGAGCTCCTCCTGCAGTCCTACACCGTCCAGGCCGCCGCCGCGGCCGACGGCTCGACGCCCTCCCGCTCGGGCGCGAACTCCCCCAACCCGGCCGCGACGGCCAGCATCCGGCGCCGCCAGACGCAGCGCCACCACCACAACCACCACCACGCGACCCCGGGGCCGGGGTACGACGACCCCGTGGTGGCCGCGTCCAGCGACCTGACGCTCTCGCTCCGGCGGGCGCACGAGGCGGTGACGGCGGAGCTGGGGCGGTCGATGGCGGTGCGCGAGGCGCTGGCCGAGTCGACGGGCAAGGTGCGGCGGCTGGGGTCCGGGTACTCGCGGGTCGACGACATGCTGCGGAGCTCGCGGGACCTGGTCGGGGTGCTGCTCTCGAGCAGCAAGAGCGACACCTGGTACCTGCAGACGGCCTTCTACCTGCTCGCGGCGACGCTGGGCTGGCTCGTCTTCCGGAGGTTCATGTACGGCCCGCTGTGGTGGCTCGTCTGGTTCCCCGTGCGGCTGGCCTTCCGGACGGGGTCGTCGGCTGTGGGGATCGTTGGTGGGGTTGGGGGTGGGGGTGGGAAGGCTGGGGCTAGCATGGGGGTTGTGGATGAGAAGGGGAGTGCGAGGGTTGTTGGGGTTGGGGAGGAGGGTGCTGTGCCTACCGTGGATGTTGGGGGTGGAGGTCGGGTGGCTGGCAAGGTCGTGGATGAAGGCCGCCAGGAGGGCGATCCGGATTCTATGTTGGAGAAGATTGGGAGGATCGTTGATCGGGTCGAGGAGCAGGTTGGAAGTGATGATGGTCATGATTATGACGGTGCTGTTGATGGCGATGGTGAAGAGTCGGCTGCTGAGGCAGAAGTATTTGTGCCCGTCTCGGACGATCACGAGTACGTCGCAACTCCGGAGGCCGGCCGTATACGGGATGAGTTGTAGAAGGCGCCCTCCTTTGGAAAGTCAAGCAAGTAATAGAGTTACCTCATGCGCTTTTACCAATCAAATGCATGCCGTCCCCGTCAACACATTCCCTCTGAATGATGGGTGATCTTTTATCACCGAATGTTGAAGGTTGAGGTACAACATAAATCAAAGACAAGAGGCACCAAAGTAAACAGAATGTGTGTTTGATCCCTAACACCGTGGGATGATAATACCACCTCGTATATACAGTACATACAGTACAGAGTCTCAAGGTGACAAGAGTAAACTACCTAGGCGGTAGGGTCTGTCCACCGTTCTCTCCTCCCACCCGGAAAGCTGGTAGATCCTGAGACTTGCCACGTCTATCTGATGAGAACTCGCTCCTGTAAGAGATGTTTCCGCTCTTGTTTCTCTTCCTCGCCAAATGCACCTTGCTGGCTGCAGCGAAAGATGAAAGCATAACCGATCATGAAGCCGATCATATGGCAGCGCCCGTACGCTTCGATTACTTACATAACACAGATACATCGTTATAAACCCCCGCCAATCCCACGACATTGATATAGGAGTTGCCGTTCGATCATAATAACACCTTAAGGAGATGTGTTCTCCATTTTTACACCCGTCATACCATTCGCCGCCGCCGCCGCCGCCGCAGCAGCAGCAGCAGAAGCACTCGGAGATGGACTCCTAAGCACCTCGGGAATCTGCAAGAACCGATCATAGTAGGAGTCAAGCCACTTGGCGGCCTCCTCGCCAGCATCATCGATGCTCGAGTCCCACCTTCCGAGACTGCCGACGTACCCGTCGGGCCGGACATTGACAATTGCAACCTCGCCAGGGCCCAGACTACCCAGCCACTTGTTGGTGCAAAGCGAGCCGCGTGTGTCCTGTTCGGGTATATCGTCTAGGTAGAATGTCCAGCGGCTATCTTGGAGTAGGGGCGGGAGGTCGGAGACTTCGATGTCGGATTTGGGCATTGTTGCTGGGAGTATATGTTAGGGTGGGTGGTCTTTATGTATTGCAAAGGTTTCAATTGGGAAGGGGTGAAAAGCTGGGAAGGGGCTGACTCACTGATCAGACCAAAGGTGAACAAGTGGCTGACGGCCGTGTACCTCTCGGGTCGAACATAAATATCCTCAGGGGCCGGCAACCTCGGCTGTGCGGCGTACGAAAGGCTAGCCGCGACCGAGAGCTGGCGGATGAGAGATTTAGGCGAGGCCAGGGCGTCACAGAAACTGTCGAGAAACATCTTTGACTGATGGACATCCCACATCAACAGGTATATCCTGAATTGTCCGATCATGGGTATGTCGAGCTGGATATCGACCGGGTTGGAATCCAGGTATCGGGTCACCTTTGCCGGTGGGAGCAAGCACCCGGGCTTGGCCTCTCCCAGAAGCCACGTGTGGCTCTCGGTCATGTTGATAGCGTTCTCGCCATACTCCGCGCCTATGCCCGAGATGAAACGGATGTTGGTCTTGAAGTTCTCAGCGAGTGTGACGGCGTCACCGCCGGCAATCTGGTTGGCATGTTCGTAGTCGAAATTGACCAGGTCCAATGCGATCTTCCTTCTCTCCCCCTCGTAACTCTCCAAGAGGACCGGTTTCGCCAATCCTCGGACCGCAAGATTCAGCTTCCACCCCAGGTTCCAGGCGTCGTGCATCGAGGTGTTCATGCCTTGGGCGGCTTTAGGCGAGTGGGTGTGACTTGCATCGCCCGCCAAGAATGCCCTGGTGTGGGAATCGCAGAACCGGCTGGCGACTCTTTGGCCAATCTGGTAGCGTCCGAACCATTCAATGTACTTCCACTCAACCCTGAACGGTGCCATGATCTGTTTCGCGCGTTGCATGATGAACTCCTGGCCCAGGATCTTCTTATCCTCCTTCATGCCACTCTTCAGTTCGATATAGAAACGGGTCATGTTCCGTTCTCTGGGGATGATAAGTATGGAGCCGTACTCTTGGGAGAATACCAGCGTCTTGGACCAGATATCAGGAAAGTCGGTATCGAGCTCTCCGTCTAGCACACCCCAGACCACAGGCTGTGACATACCAACAGGCCGGGCCTCAGGGATACTCTTACGCACCTTCGAATGTGCGCCATCACCTTGACACGGTCAGCTGGGTACGGTCAGCATGAGTTTGGAACCCGAACTTACATCCGACCAGGTATTGTGCCAATATCGTCCTCCTGTCCTGGGTTACATTTACTCGGGTGTTGATCTGCAAAGCTGCGCCAACCTTCTTAGCCATAAAAGGGTCGCATGCACTGTATGATTCGAACGCGCAGTTTCTCTTGACTTCAACGCCGCGCTTCCTCATGTCCTCAATGAACAAGCTCTCCACCATACCCTGATGCACCAATAGTATGTAGGGGTCGAGGACGTCGATGACGGGCGGGTAATGTACTTCGCGACCTAGACGGCGCAAAGGTTCGTCTGCTGTTCCGCGCCAAAAGGCGATATCGTAGACACGGACGCCCCGATGTAGCAATGTATCCGCTAACCGCATCTGTCTGAAGGTCTCGAGTGTTTTTGGCTGCAAGCCATCCGCCCTGTTCGATCGCGTTAGCTCAGTTGGAGGACTTTCCCTGCTGTTACTCGTTCTCGACGCCAAGGTGACCATCATACCTTCCTGCGGGTGTGGGATCCGCCCGGTCGTCTATAACTTGGGCCCTGATACCGAACCTTGCCAAATTTGCCCCCAGCATCAGGCCGGCTGGACCAGCACCCACGACGCAAACCTGAGTTTGTACAGGAGCCTCGGGCATGCTTCTGAGAAGGGTTATGCGGTTGAGAGTGTTGGGGCCAATGACGCCCTCGGTGGTCTCGATAATGCCATCGTGCCTCTGGGTATTGTCCGAACTCGTCTCTAGTATTCCTGGCGACATCTTGGTATATTGCGCCTGGGGCACTCGTCTCGATTGGGGTTTACAGTGGCGGCTTTCGGTGACCCAGTGTTCTAATTGATGTCCGACTTTCCTAGGTGGTACTATGGTACCACGAGGCCTAAGGTGATGGTTGAGGTGACTGCGCAAGATATCACGAAAGGTGCAGTTTTGCTGGCGCAGCTCGGGTAAGAAGAGGCGGTCTCGGCTGTTGTGGCTTGTCACGTCACAGGCAAGTCGGGCTGGCTGGAGTGAGGAAGTGTCGGCGCAGGAGAGCAGTCGACCAGGGGGTGGTAGGGGCTGGCTACTGCTAGCTTTTGGTTGGAAGTGGGCGCGTGCTTGAACTTGTAGGCGTCGCGATAATGGTGCAGATTTGCAGATTGCAAATCGCAGACTGCAGATGGCAGATGGCAGATGGCGGATGCAAGATAGATGTGAGGCGAGGTCACGAGGAGACCAGCAATATGGAATTGGAGATGGAGAGGGACGTAATAAGACGATCTCGACCCAGCGAAGACGGACGGGAACAATGGGGACGATGGGGGCAGATGTGACACTGCAATAAAGTGCAAAGAAGAGGCCGTCTAGCAAGACCAGAAAGGGAATTATTCAGGGTAGAGGATGGTTGCACTGGAACCAAGCAAGTAACGTGGAGGAACACAAGGGAGGATGGTGTCAAGTAGTGAGGACTTGGAGAACGGCTTGGGAAGAGAGGACTTCGGGAGACAAGAGACAGAGATGGAGAAAGAGACGGAGAGAGAGGATATGGGAGGAGAGAGAGGTCTTGATTCGCCAAATGGGAATTGTCAGATGTATTTCGTGGTATTTCTGACCTGGGGTAAGGTAAGATAGGTACTGATCCGTAACTTCCAGACACGGCTGGAGGGTATCATAGCCTCGACACACCAGGCTGCAGGTGCCCAAGGTGCACTTGGTGCACTCCTAAACCCTGGGATCATCACGACTCAAAGTAAGAGTTTTGAGTCGAAAGTTACTCAATATGGCACGACACTGCGGAATGTGGTCTGATTCCAGGGAGGTTCCGGCCCCGCTGTCAGCCCCGCTACCAGCCTGTAACACGCCAATTGCACCTACGGATCTGTACGTACCGTGTACCACAGGCCATTGGCCCACCCTCATTGGCTGCGCTAAAGCCCCGAGGCCTTCAAGGTGCCCCAAAGATTTGCTGCTTATCCCAACCCGTCCAACCCGTCCCATACTTTTTCCCTTATCCCACCTGGCACAACCTGGTTCGGTCCACGCCACCCCAGGCTGGGTCCAGAACAACTTTGGATGCTTTTAAGGGTCCTCCGTGCTCAGGCCTCCCCAGGCCTTCCAAGGCCTTTTCCCCGCCGCATGGCAATCCACGGCGACACGGGTCCTGTGGCAGTCTGGTACGGATATGTACTATCCAGGAAAAAGCACCTATCTACCTCGGTAAACCCTGCTACGTGCCCGGACTTTGCCAGGAAGCCCTGTCGCAAATGGACGATTCCGGAGGCTATCTGTAGGTCAGCCCATGTTCCCATTGTGACAGATCTGTGTAGAGCCGGATCAGTATATGCCGACTTCCTAGGGTTCTCCTTGAAGAACTCCAGACTCAGATAAGGGACCATCTCATATCGGCTGGTCCTAACGTCAGAATTAGTGATGGCCTTTTGATAAATGGCATGTTCCATCCCATGCTCACGTTGTGCAACTCGCTGGCTCAGACCTTCGAGGGGAATTAGGGCTTAGGTTGGCTGCACCAGGTTACCGGAACCAGACAAGATGCAGGTGATAAAGATCACACTACTACCGTACATTGTATGGGATCTGTCCAGCATTACGCCGCGAAGACGCTAACACGGTAACACATGCCAGTCTCACCCAGCTCCTCGTTTCTCATTCCCTGTTACCCTCTCTGATGCTGATAGGCAGGAGGGCTGCATACCTACGCGAATGGTTTGCTCGGACTTCTGTGCCTCCTCACAACATCCCTCAAGTCCCTGGATTACCTATCATAAACGACGAGCCTCGCACTCGATAGAACTAAAGCGATCATCATCAGCTGCAACGGCATAGACATCCCAGATAAGCATGGTGGCCTGATATAACGCTCCCCGTCTGCTGTTCCTGCGGCTCCTCCCGTCAGACAGTCATGCTACTGCAGCCGTTATCTGATGCATCATCTCGGCTTTATGGACTCTCTTGTCTCCGTCCGGGAAGAGCTCAATCATGGACGATGTGCGGGGCCGGAAGATGCAAGGCTAGGTGCTGGCAAGTCGAATAATGCGTGGCATCCGAGTTTGACTCGTGAACAGGTCCAGCAGCCAGGCGTATGAAATGTGTCTCTGGCTCAGCTCTATGCCAGCTGGGAGCTCGCTCCCCTTCACATCGCCATGGTGGTCATCGTGTGTCGTCGAACCTACACAAGAGGAATCGGAGAAATCATACAATCCGCCGGGGTTTGTCAGCAGTAATCAGTGTCATCGCCACGACATCTTCGATGGACGAAACGAGAGGTTTGCGAAAGCATTATACTCCCATGTCATCGCGAGGTGAGAAGCAGTGCAATGATGCAGAAGATGCACTCGCCAAGCTCGGGAAAATGAGCCCGCAGTCAGTTTGCGAAGACAGAGAGTATACAAGCAGCCGCGCGCCATAAGCATATGAACTCACTTTAGGCCACTGCTGTCTGGAATGGAAACTCTGGCAACTATCGTGCAGTCAACCTGATCTCCTTTGTGAAACTATTCCAGGTTATCGACATCACGATAAAGGTAACGCAAGCTATTGTAGACCTGCCACTGCAAGATATGGCGCGTGGTCGGTCGAATCGCGTTGTCCTCCACTGGGCCCCTCTAAGCTGTGATCCGACTCCATGCCACCTGTCATGTAGATGGGAAGGACCACAGTCTTCGAGACCTCACTCATCCACATCGAAACAACCAATGGGACCTATCATTGCCTAGCTCATCCTCCTCGGGCATCGCAATTTTGGGTTGTTTCTTGCTACTTGACCCGTGCCAAACGCTCCGGCCAGTTCAGCGGAATCACAAGAACGACTGGACCATGTGGCTTATTAATACAAGCACGCTCCGACTGGACTCTGTCCCGGGACCGGAATCGCAGCCATACGCAATTCTCTCGCACACATGGGAGAAGGGAGAAGTCAGCTTCCAGCAGATAGCCAACCTGAACGAGGCCCAGACCATGAAAGGGTTCCAGAAGATAGCGAAGACCTGCGAGCTCGCCCAAAAACAGGACCCACCTCTTCAGCATGCCTGGATCGATACTTGCTGCATCGACAAGACGAGCAGTGCCGAGCTGGCCGAGTCTATAAACTCGATGTTTGCCTGGTACAAGAAAGCCACTGTCTGTTTCGTCTTTCTATCTGACTTACCGGCGCACAAGCCAGAAAGTTGGGATCCCATGTTGCCTCTATGCAGATGGTTCACGCGAGGCTGGGCGCTACAGGAATTGATTGCCCCGAAGGTCGTGGAGTTCTACGACTGCGAATGGAATTGCCACGGTACCAAATCCCAACGGATGTATGAGATCGAGCACATAACGGGCGTGGACGCCAAGGTCCTGGGAAACAGTAATCTGCTATCTACCATTTGTGTGGGGGCGAGGATGTCGTGGGCAGCTGGTCGCCAGACTACAAGGCAGGAAGATATGGCCTATTGCCTCTTGGGCATTTTCGACGTTAATATGACTATGATATATGGCGAGGGCGGAAAGGCGTTCATCCGCCTTCAAGAGCAGATAATCAAGGACAGCAACGATATGACGCTATTTGCTTGGACCAGTGACGGCTCTGGCCAGGTATACAGGGGCTTGCTTGCCCGGTCACCGTCAGAGTTCAGGGCATGCCGCAATCTCAGGAGACTTGGCAACTCGTCCACTTTGAACACAGACTATATGCTGACGAACAACGGGCTGCGTATCCAAACATGCCTGGCGAGTGTGTCAACCGAAACATCAGAAAAAGACTATATTCTTAACCTGGGTTCGTCCAGAGTCACCGGGGACTTGATCGGGATACATCTCACGAAAACGCCGAATGGGTTCGTTAGACGTCTGCCGGAGCAATTTTTCCGTGCGGAGGAATACTACGCGCCCGGCGCTGGAGAGCAATCCATCACGTATATACGCAAAGACGTGACGCCTGAAGAGTCAGGGCGTTTGGAAATCCAGCTGAAACGCAGAATCAAGGTCATCTTGGATCTCCCACGAGACTTCGAACTGACCTCCTTGGAAGTACAGCCATCGGCTCTGTGGGACCAGTACAATCTGACTTTGATGCTGGGAGACGACGCACATGCAGACCGCTTCAGGTTTTTGTCTGTGGAACTGAGGGACAAGTCTACCGGGACCCTCGCATATTTCGCTATCATCTGCAAACTTTTAGACTTATCAAGTCTCGTGGGAGGAGAACCTCATGTTATATGGTATTTCCCCCTCACACTTTCCTTCCCCGTCCAACCTCTGTGCAAACGGAGTCAAAGCCAGCCACAACCCGCTTGGCTCAAGAGACTGCATCATGCGGCATGTCTCCGTGCTGAACTCATGATCACGCGCGCTGTGCAGAAAGCATTGTTGCTCCCTTTGCGAGTCGCTCGTATGTTTCGCGCGGTACAACTCGCCAATCAGACACTCCCAGGCGTTGCATTTTCGTGCTCGAGTGCGTACACTACGAGTGAATATGGCCTTGTATCCCCTCAGTGTGGTAAAGCTATGTTCCTTCTAGGCCACTCGACCGCATAGACTCTACCAGTCACTACATTAGTGTGTTGTGCGTAGGTCTACGGTGACATGGGGTTGGCCGAAGCGTATCTCCTGCGTGCCACTCTAATTACATGCCTCTATATCTCCCCCCTGCATTCCTATTGGGCTCAGGATCTTCTTGGCTAATAGTATGGGAAGGGCTGCCGTGTACTCGCCGACAGACCAAGCAATTCGATACGTGCCCGGATGCAGCAACAGTCTAGACATGTTTGCGCTCGTTAACAGACATACCAGTGCAAAAGACAACAACGTTGGCGTCTCTCCACCGTTGTTGAACATATGCAGTAGGTTATCTAAAGCTCAGTGGAGCGAAAACCCATCAATGATTCCGTCGGCAGCGTACATAGGCCACGGACGAAATGTGACACTGCAAATACTACCGCAGGAGTTGAAGGTATGCATACTATAGCAGAGTCTAGAGCGTCCTTGGCAGGCTTCCTTCTCGCATCCCATCTTCAGGCAGCTGTAACTTGGCACCATGCAGGCAGCAATCGATAATCTTTGGGATCACTTAAGTCTCATCATGCCATTCGTGCGGGCAGAAAGGCTTACAAATAAAATTTATTGGAACCTCGACCCGTTCTCACCAGCAGACCAATGACTACTCGAGAGATTTGATATATATATTCCCACCGAACCTTTTGTATCGTCCTGTAGTTCATGCCTCTTCCATACCATTAAGGATAAATCTCGGTGCCACAATGACGATTTTCACTGTTGCAATCACTTCTGACCCAGTATGCCCCTGGGTAAGCATTAGATCCCTGAAGCTCCGCAGACCAGCCCGCTTCCATTGGCAGTCGACCTAAACTGACTGCTGGCATGATATTATCGTGTTATATGGGCAAGAAGCGCCTCGATAGGGCAATCGAGCTGTATAAGAAGGTCTACCCAGGCGGGCGTGATGATACGTTCACGGTATCATGGCATGCGTTTTACCTGGATCCATCGGCGCCGAAACAGGGTATACCTTGGCTAGAGCGACACGAGCAACGCTTTGGGCCGGACAAGGCGACCGCCCGTAAGCTCTCCCGAGTCTTCTCGCCCTCTCTCCTCAGCGCACAGTCACCGCCTGGATCCTGTCGGGCACTTGTAACTTCTATCACATGCCCGTCGGATCCTGAGGTTTTCCCTAGCCCGAGCTTCGGTGGGATAACAAGGCGTCTTCTTCACGTACCATCACGACCCTTGCAAATCCCCCATACATACTGACCTCGGATGCTGCAGTCCAGGACCGACTCGCCAGCATGGGCCGCCAGCACGGGATCAAAATCAGCTTCGCCGGCAGGATCGGCAACACGCGGGGCGCCCACCGCCTGATCGCCATGAGCGGGACCAAAGGCCCCGAGGCCCAGGACCGCGTCGTCATGGAGCTGTTCCGGGTCCACTTCGAGGGCGACGGCGATGTGACCAGCTACGACACACTGCTGCGGGTGGCCGAGAGGGCCGGGCTGGACCGGGACGAGGTCGAGACCTGGCTGGGGAGCGGGGCCGGGGGCGAGATGGTCGATGCGGAAGTGCGGGAGGCGCGGCGGAGGGACGTCACCGGGGTCCCTAGCTTTCTTGTTCAGGGTACATACGATGTCGATGGTGCTCAGGACGAGCAGGCTTTCTTGGAGGTTTTCATCAAGGTCGAGGAGGGTGAAGCGGTGTGAAGCGAACGGCTCTCCCGCTTCACGAATTATCATAGTGCTGCCGGGGTGGGCGGCTGGGGTGTTTTTGAAAGAGCAAGTCGTGCATCATATTGAGAACACCTGTGAAGTCCGCCCGCTGAGGCGGCAGCTTTGTGAGTATGAAAAGCATTTGGACGAGCAAGAGCCACCTGAATATTATTGTATGTTGAACGAGTTTCCAGGAAGGGTCGACAGTGTCAATTTGGTCTCGAACGCGATGCGGAACGCAGGTGTGCCATGAGACTACGATACCAGGTGACATACGGTACAGTTCATTTCACAGGATACTTGACTTCGACACAGACCCTTGTGTTTTATATTTGGTAGACGCTGATTATATGCTAGGGATGTCTCTTTCTCACCAACCCACCCATATGAAATTTGTCAATCCGCTTCCCTCAAAGCACCCTGAAACTCCCCGAACGCAGTGAAGATCTCATCCCGACCAACGTTCTTTTGTCCCAATCGCCATACCCTGCTGCCAGCGCAGGGTCATCCGAGCCCCCCCTCTCCGGCCATACGATCAACGTGTTCCAGGAAGGCCAGGAATTATCACATTCAGGCGTCTACGCCTGTGATAGATGTATCTGACAGCTCGTCGATATTGCTTGAGGGCGTAGCGTCTGTTGTCCACCTGAGCACTTCGTAAGATCAGTGCCCTGAGGATCAGTCTCTAGGGGCACCACCGGAAATGTCAGCCGTCTTGTTAATACGCATCTTCCGAAGGGCGTTGCAGCGAGCCTTGGTTGAGCAATATGCGAGGTCGGGCCTAGGGTTGTCCGGGTGGTCTTGACGGCGTCGACTTACCTGGTGCTTTGCAGGCAGTGTTAGCTCATCCTCGTCATGGTGGAAGTGGCCCCACTGGCTCTGGCTGGTGAAATGGCCTGTCATGTTTCCAGCAGATTGCATCTCTTGTGCTGCGGTTGATCTTTGCGAGGATGTGTCCTCCCGGTTCTCTGATTTATGTGAGCAGCGATCTTGATTGTGGCCACAGAATATATTACTTCAGGCTTGGGTAGTTGGGAGGTTCTGTTGTATGGCGCTGTAGAGGAAGATTTAAGAAGATCAATGCTTCGGTGATGGTTTGTATGGTGTGTTGAGTGAGGATGTGGTGGTTCATGCGTTCCCAGGGTTGATAGAGAAATTATGGGATGCTACGGGTTTATATACACAGTCATTTCGATATTTAACCATGTCGAAGCTGGGAGCATTACCTATCGTCGACAACAGACTCTTTGATCACCTTGCCCCTGTGGACAATCGCTTTGAACGAATACACTGCCAGCGCACAATGGAGTATAAGAGCAGGCGTTGGGGACTCAAGGCCAGCACGGGGGTGGCTGCTCTCCTGGGTCTCTCAAGTGTCAAGCCTTGTTCTCAGATCCAATCAGATGGGCCATGGTCCTCTGTACTACCATAATGTTGACTCCTATAGGACGTGATGTAGGACGTCAGGGGGCCAGGCTCAGCTGATGTTGGTGGCTTGTGTGTGGATCTTCCACTTGGCATTCCTTTGTTCTATTGTGTGTATCGTATAAGATTTGTGGAGTTCCTTCAACCGCATTATGGATTGTATTATGCCGGTATGGATCTGTAGTAATGGCCTATAGGGACGTAGAATGGTGTTAGCACAGTCCGGGGGTGAGCATGGCTCAGAAGACAACCATCCTGGAAATGCAAGACAATAATAAGTATGATATCTGCCTGCCTCGAGGAATCAGCACAATAGTACCGTCTAATCCCATTTGACTTTTACTTCTTGCTGCTATTCGGAGTCTGAGCGTGGCACATGTCATATGTATTGGGGGCGGTCTATCGGACGAGGCTCGAGGATCCGATCCGAACAGAGGGCCCGGCCCGGTCCTATAGTACGGGAATAGCCGGTATTCGTGGTATCTCTAGTACGGACTGGGTTCAAGGCGGCCTTATTGTTAGGGGACTTCTCTTTGACCCAATGACAAGCTGGGTTTATTTCATGCGTACCAGCCGCCTGGGGCCGTTGCCCAGTAAGTAATCAACCGGACGATCCACCAGGAGCACAGCGATAATTTTCTACAGCATGACTACACCTAAGACTCGGGGTCGTGATTGTTTGTCATATACGCAGGGAAAGGGAATTGTGAGTGGGGGAGGGGGTTTTCCTATATGTGACTATCTAGATACCCAAACCACAGGACAGGGGGCGAGCATCTTGATTTCGAATCTTGACAAAGCCTGAGTTGGAGCCATCTGTACTTCCTGTACACAACACATCTTGATGAAGCATGTCATGGTGCCATTGGGGTGGACCGGACAAGTATCTATGTAGTTGAGGGGTGTTGACGGTGTTGAGAGGCATACAGTATACTTGGGATGTAGTGGGCAGCATGATATGAGGCAGTGTATAGCTGCTACGACGGCGACGGCGACGGCGTCTATGACTCTGAACTTGACAAGGCTTGCGCCTTAAGGTTGATTTAGGTGACGGAGAACACTCGGTCCTGGTCCCAGCGTTTTGTGAAGCTGGTGATCACCATTTGTCAAAACAGAGTACTAGCATATCTGAGTACATAGTAAGTACCTTGTATGAGCGTCCCCGTTACATGAAGCGGATCATGCTGCCAATGAAATGAAACATGGGCAACTAATATTACATCCTGTGTTCACTGATACTCCCACACTTGTTCATGGCCATCTAAGAGAACCATACCGGGCCATACGAATTTCAGGAAATCGTCATACAGACAGTCATACGGCCCTATGTCAAGCCTCCCTCTACGAAGACAGTCGTGCGGACTATGGCGGCTTGTTGAGACCACCACGAGCGGTATGGAAGCTTCTGTTACTCCAAAAACAAGACCTTGAGGAGTTATATCACTTCAACCTTGGAACCACCCAGCGACCAACATCGTACTAAAGTGCTCAAGATACCTTTCCGGCCTCCTTCTCCTTCTCCCCATAAAATTCATTCAGATCCGTTACCACCTGCCGCCCCCTCCACTTCCTCATCAATTTCGACCCATCCTCCCTCACCTTGTACTGAAACCAGTTTGGCATCATCGCGAACGCCGCAAGCACCGTCGCAAACGCAGGGGCAATGACCTGCCCGCTCTTCCCCGTCAAGACCTGTTTGACGATAGCCTCCGCGACGGTCTCGGGCTCGAGCGTGGGAAACAAGAAGGAGAAGTCGTTACTGTACCCCTCGAAGAGCGGTGTGCGCGTGTAGCCCTGGTTGACGATGACGGTGCGGACCTTGTCTGCTCTGTAGCAAGTCTTGAGCTCTGTGGTGAGCCCCTCGTGGAGGGCGAGGGATGCGTGCTTCGAAGCCGAGTAATCGACCATGTTCGGGACTGGACACACATATTAGTGAAGCGAAGGCTAAGTGCGTACCTGGTGGGGAGAGGCTTTACGGGTGACCCAGGCGGTATTGGAGGCAACCGTGACCACCATGCCGTGGTTTTCCTCGATCATGTTTGGTAGGAACTCCTGAATCGTCCAGTAGTGCGCAAGTGTGTTCACGTCGAATGTGAAGCGTATGTCATTCTCTGATGAGTCGAGAATGGGCTTGCCCCGGATGACACCCGCATTGTTGATGAGGACCGTGGGGTCGCCGACCTTAGACCGGATATCCTTGGCCACGGCAGCGATTTGCTGCCTTGAACTGATATCACACTTGAAATAATGTATATTGGATGCTGTTACGGGCGTCAGAGGTTACCGATAGATGCGTGTCGTACTCAGACTTACTTGCTTCGAAAGTCAGGGGCTGAATGTCCAACACCACAACCCTGACTCCCATCTCACCCAACAATCTGACTACATGCCCACCGATACCTGCCGAGCCGCCGGTGACCAGGACGATTTCCCTTGATTGCCAGTCATACCGGTCGTCCTGCCAGTTGTTCATTACACCCCGGGAGTACCAGCTGCTCAGCCATCGAACGAGACCGAGACAGAAGAGGGTCTTGACGCTCGAAAATGCTCCGTAGTATATCACGGACTTATCGTCGGCCTTCTCGGTGAACTTGCCAAGAAGCAAGATTGATAGGGTGAACAGAGGGTTGAAAGCCGAATCCCCGAGAATTCTCAATACCGTGCCCGACTTGAAACCCTCGCGGGGCAGGAGGCCCGTGTGCATTGGCATCTTGTACAATGATGCTGGTTTCCACGTAGATGCTCATAGACGACAGACGAGACTCGCAAGCCAACGTCTGAACTATGATTTGAAGATGGGCAGGGCAGACGAAGAAAGGATGTTGGGTGAGGTGGAGCAGATGAATCCCGGAGCCCCCCTTGGTGCCACGCACCACTCGCTGTCAGCTTGCTGGATTTGGACATAAGACTCAACCTCGACGACTTTATGCAAAGTTCGCACGAAGATCGTATTCCCGACGCTTTGATCCATTAATGCGAGGACTCAGCCTAAGGGAGGAATCGCCACAGAGGGCACGGCAAGCTGTCAGCGAGCTGTACATCCGCTTGTCTCATTTACAAACACCCAACGAGAGGATCTCGCTTGCCCGGACTGGATACCCCTCATTCATGCAGGGGATTCCAACTACTTTATGCTGGTTATACCTTCATGTGAGGATATGAAATGCTGATTATGGGATATGCAGGAGCCTAATCCGAGCCTAGAGTCAAATCCGGCACGCCCGCCCGCCCACAAGCAGCCAACAGCTCCTGACCCAGCGCACCCAGGTCCGGACTCACACTCTGGTGGCTCTTGAGCGTCAAGACCGCCGCGCTCTGCGCAACATCAACCAACTCCTCCGTCCTACCCCCCAAAGCAAGCCCGGCCATCAGCGTACCCAGGAACGTATCGCCCACGCCGTTGACGGAGACGGGAGTCGCGACCTCCTCCACCGCGGGGTACAGCCTCATGTACACGCCCCCGACATGAGCGTGACCTGGCGGCGCCCTCGTGAGTATATACCTCTCATGCTCAGCGTCAAACAGCCGCGGGTCGTCCGGCCTGAGTATCGTGGTGAGCAGGGCGCCCCGCCCGCCCATCTTCGTGACGATGGTCGGTATGTACGGCAGCAGCTGCACGCTCTGCACCGGTATGCCCGCGTCCGTGATGGCCGCCGAGGTGAGCCTGACGAAGCGGTCCCTCGCGCCGCCGTGCATCCCGAAGGCGTCGATGACCCCGAACCACGCGCTGCCTTCCATGTAGCCGTGCTCCCGGGCCGCGCCGTACATGGCTGCCAGCTCGTACTGGTTCGGCGTGGCGAGGTCCACGGCGGCCTTGGGGAAGAGCGGGAGGGTGAGCTTCTCGGGGAATAGGCCCGCCGATTTGACAGTCGAGACGGGCTCGAAGGCCACCTTGGCGCCGTTCTGTACGCCCGTCTTCGCCCAGTTGTGGATGTCTTTGGGTGTCCAGTTCCCGTCGACGACGAGCCACTTCGGCTTGGTCGTGTTGACGATGGAGCTCCAGTGTGTCGGGAACGAGTGGGATGTGAGGATAGCCATGTCGGCCATGGCGGTGAAGAGATTCTTCTCGGCATCGTTGACTGCGACATACTGGGCTGTCCGGGCAGAGGGGTATTCGGGGCCCAGCTGACGGACGTATTTCGTGTTAAGCCCATTCTTCTCCATGCTGGTAAGAATAGTTGCGCCGGCGCTGTGTTGTGTTAGCAGGTGTGCGACCTCAGGCACAAAGGGGTGATATACATGTCCTGCCCGATCAAGCTGCAGAGATTAACCTTCAGATCACGGTGTATACTCTGTGCCGCTAAGGCAACATTGTGGCCGACGCCACCGATGGATTGAGTGATCCCAGCGGGATTCGAGGTGTATAGGACGGGAGCCGTGGGCTTGGGCTCGGCATTTCTGTCATTGTTGAAGTTGCAGTTGAGATCTAGCGCAACTGATCCAGCGACCAAGATGTCGGCTTTGGGTTCCGCTACTTGCACTTCTGGCAGATCTTGCGTCCTCCGATCTCGAGGGGGGAACACTAGGGGGGCAGGCCTAAGGCATCACTGTATCAGACCGGTTCAATGAGATTACTAAAGTGTATTATCGACGAAGGACTCCTTACTGATGAAATGATTTCGCAGCTGCGTCGCCAGTCTCGAGCCTGTAAAGCTCAGCGGCAACCCTCGCTGCCAATGCTACATTGCTCTGCACCAGTTGCAGATTCGCTGGTGCGCTCCGACCCTCACTCAGCTCCTTGATCCTCTTGAGTATGAAGGGCGTGTTTGCATTCCCAGTGAACCCCTGCTCATCCGCCTCGCGGACAGCCTGGTCGATGATCTTGTCCATTACCTCTCTCGGTATCTCATGCTCCGCTGGGATGGGGTTTGCAAACAGCAGCCCACTGTCAACACCCAATCGCTCCTGGGCCAGGATAATAGCCGCAGCCTGCCTCTCATCCTGCAGGACGAAGGGACTCTTGACGCCGCTATCACGCGCCCAGAAAGCAGGCATATCGACATCTCCCTTCCGACCATCCGCAAACGTTGCGACCAGGACGCCTTGCGTCTCGAGGTACTCCAGCGTTCGTGGGATATCCAGGAAGCCCTTTGGCCCACTGCTGATGACCGCCACCCGTGTCCTACCGAGCTCTGTCAGGTCCGCAGAGATGTCCATAGTGCTCTCAGCCCCTCGATGAACGCCGCCTAGCCCGCCGGTACCAAAGACGCGAATGCCAGCTGCATGGGCCAGCAACATCGTGCCGGCTATGGTTGTGCCGCCATGGAACCTGCGGCCGCTGATCCCTGTCCCGACGCAGTAGGCAAGGTCCCTTCTCGAGATCTTCTTGGCCCCTTCCTGCACCATCCGGTCGATCTCCTGTGGGCCTAGGCCGACCTTGGGCACGCCGTCCAGGACGCCGATGGTGGCGGGTACTGCGCCATTACGGCGGACGATTGAGTCTAAGAGACTCGGGAGGTCTCTGCCGAGTGCTCCATGGGTGTAAATGGTCGATTCGAGGGCCACAACGGGCTTGTTGGACCTTACGGCATCCTCAACCTCTTCGGAGACCTGGACGAACTTTGTAAGGCCTGACTTGGCTGGACCTCCAGAGTAAGGCCTCTGGTTTCCTAGAACGCGTGATCGTAAAGTGAAGCCGCTCGATGACCTGAGCGGATTGGCACTCAGTCGGGAGCATGGGCAGATACGCCGCCCTGACTGCCTAAGTAGACTCATATTTCTGCGATGCAAGTAACAGACAAAGCTGCCTGGATTGTCAAACCAGTCCTAGGTCTGGTATGTACAACGGCCGAGCTCCTCAAATCAGCTTAGCATGGTGATGGGCACCTGTCCAGTTCAAAAGATGTGACCTCCTTTACCTTCCGTTCTGGTTCAGTCAGCCTCGAAGTGATCCGTAAAATCTCTTGAGGTTGCCGGTAGTATTGAGTACATGTATTGTCGACGTAGTGTCGTCGTTAGTGGAGCTGCGTTTTGAGTCCGGAGCCGACTCGCAAGCCAACATTTGAATATCGCGGGAGCCGTCGTCCAGCTCGCCGGAAAGTGGGACCCCTTGTACACTATGTACTTAGGTAGTGTATTACATAGCCAATCAGCAACAAGATGTCCCTCAATTGACAGGGGTTTTGTGAACCCACCAATGCTGAAACCTCAGGTGCATCACCGCACTCAAACTACCAATTCTCTCCCTTCTACATCGATTTGAAATACCACGCTGGAACTGGTCCTTCTCAATGCCATTACGTCTGGGCAGCACATCACCTTGCGGTCCATGGTGTAATTATCCTGTTGGACCTTTTTAGACTACCTGATTGAGGCCCCGGACCATCATAACGCACCTGGGCCGACATCCTCACCAA
This sequence comes from Cytospora leucostoma, assembly GCA_003795295.1. Taxonomy (NCBI): domain Eukaryota; kingdom Fungi; phylum Ascomycota; class Sordariomycetes; order Diaporthales; family Cytosporaceae; genus Cytospora; species Cytospora leucostoma. The sequence goes on along the minus strand of LKEB01000001.1, from coordinate 460,298 downwards.
CATCCGAACCGTTGAGATGTCATGTGAACTTGAAACCCCTGCAAGATCATTTTAAGCTTGTTCAGGGTGTCAAGGGTGTCAAGCGGTATTATATGACCAAGAAGCCTTGTTCATCTCAAGTGTGTTGTCCCTGTCATGATACGGGTCCGTTTTCCTCACTTTCATCGGGGACTCAAGCGAGACCGAATTCCCTTACACGTTCAATCTCAATCTTCCCCATTCGCGGCGTTTCCTGTTAACAACCCTCTTGGCATGAGTGTTAAGTAGTCGAACCTCTCGCACCCAAAGTCCATTGCGGCCAGCCATCTCCTACAAGTTCACCTGTCCAGTTTATTCGTCGTGGCCTGAACACAGCGCATGTCCTGGACAATGTTTCCACGATCATCTTCTGCGGTCCTACTGCCGCTCATCGTCGCTCAAGCTCTAGGCCAGAACTTTACTATTTCCAACGGCCAAATATACACACCGGGTTTTGCGATCCTCGACTCGCCACAACCCGGGACGCCCATGGGCGGAGGTATGCCCCGGCCCGGCCCTCGACCCTCTGCGTTTTGAGCTCACAACCCTAGACACGATTGAGATTGCCCTCGATGTTACAGCAGATGGCGTGCTCCCACTTGACGTGGCTGCAAACAGCCCCAGCCGGATCAACAACATTACCATCTTCATGTACAGCTACGACACGGGCCGTAACTTCACCGTCTCGAACGGCACTGCCACGGCCAACAACGCCAGTCTCGGAGAGATCATGCTGCAGGAGCCATCAAGCACGGTAAAGCATGTGAAATGGACATGGCCCGCATGTCTTGTCGGGAACGGCCAGCCTACGACGGCGGACAGTGATCGGGGCAACTACAATATCTCAATCCGCCAGAACTTTGTCTTGAACAGCACAGACTACTACACAATCTTCGATGTCCCGATCTCCGTGACTAACAGCATCGAGAACTCGACAGGCAGGGCGGACTGCGATTCGTTGAACAACCCGCTTCTGACGCCCAAGCAGATAGATGCCGCGGCTGCGAACAGCGTGGGAATTCTCTTTGCGCCCGGAGACTCTCAGGTCGTCGAGGTGAAGATGAATAAGACGGATGAAAGTGGCCAGGGACTCGGTGGTGCTGGCACACTGAGTTGGAGGAGCGGCGTAGAATGGATTTGTGCTGTCACTCTCATCTTGGCATTCGTACTTTAATATAGAGTCAATGGCGCCAGGTTCATATTGGGCAGATCTCGTAGCTTCAGGCCGGAACTTTGGGCAAAGAAGCCTTGACTCGGGAGCGATGGAACACACACACGCACACGAATGTTTGGAGAGAACAACCCGTCACATTCCATATAATAACTCGTCAAATTTGGTAGGGAAAGTATACTTGATCCATGGGATGAAGAGTTCTGATTTTGAATGCTCCTGCTCTTTCGGATGATTACAGTGCTTGCAGAAGATTACCAACAATTAATGTTTCTCACTTCCCCTGTAAAGAAGGCAAGGCTGAATAGTTACTACCGATAAAGTGGGTCTTATCTGAGACAACCAATTGTGTACATCCGATAACGACCCACTAATGCGAGGCTGAGAGCGCGAACCTAAATTTTCTTGGTAGACCCTGAATTTGACGTCCTTCAGTTGACGTACTCACCGCTTTACATCTCACAACCCACTTCAAAATGTCGCGAAAAGTACAAGATCAGTTTGCCGGTGATAGCTCATCAGAGAACGAGGATGATTTCTCAGGCTTCGGGGACGACGAATCTCAGGTGAACACCGACGATGAGATTGACGTGGGTGACCCGGACTCAGATGAGGAGGAACTTGAGCGGCTCGTACTGGGAAACAAGGCCGGTTTCCGGGAGAACCTCTTCAAGAGCACCGCGGACTCAGATGACGAGGAAGCGCTGAAGGGTCTGCGATTGGAAGATGACGAGGCGGCCGCCGGAACAATAGGTCGGGAGGACCTGGACGACTCGGCGCTGTTCATGATCGACACGGGCTCAGCACCCAGCGGTGGAAAGCAGCTTACTGGGCCGTCATCGCAAGCCTTGCATGACCACGGCCCTCAGCCTGCGTGGGAGGACAGCGACGACGACAGGTTGACCGTCTCGCTCGCCGGTGTCAAGCAGCTGCGCAAGCTGCGCCAGTCGGAGGCGGAAGACGTCGTCAGCGGGACCGAGTACGCCAGGCGGTTACGCCAGCAGTACCTACGACTCAACCCGCTGCCAGCATGGGCCAAGGAGGCCTCCAAGGACAAGAAGGCGAAGCGAAGGAGGCGGTCGTCGGCCGCATCGTCCGGATCAGACTCCGCCTCGGGCTCTGAGCTCAGCGGCGAAGACGACGACGACATCTCCGCCCTGCCGCTGGAGCGGTTCCTCCGCGACGTCAGCGCCATCAACGGCGACGGAGGCAGGAGGAAGAAGCGCAAGCTCCGCCCCGAGGTCATCGACATCCAGCGCACGCGCGACATCTCGGACACGCACAAGGGCCCCGTGGACTCCCTCTCCTTCCACCCCATACACCCGGTCCTGCTCTCCTCGTCGACGTCCTCCATCCTCTACCTCCACCACATCAACCCCACCGCGCACCCGACGCCCAACCCGCAGCTCACGTCCGTGCAGGTCAAGTCCGTCCCGGTGCGGCGGTCGGCCTTCCTGCACCCCAGCGGCGACGAGATCGTCTTCGCGGGCCGGCGGCGCTTCTTCCACAGCTGGAACCTGTCGACGGGCCTGGTGAAGAAGGTCACCAAGATCCAGGGCCACCAGCAGGAGCAGAAGACCATGGAGCGGTTCCGGCTGAGCCCCGACGGCAAGCACATGGCGCTCATCGCGACGAGCCGCAAGGGCGGTGGCATGCTCAACATCATCAGCATGAGCAGCATGCAGTGGGTTGCGCAGGCGAGGCTGGACGGCAGGGGCGGTATCGCCGACTTTGTCTGGTGGAGAGACGGCCAGGGTATCACGATCCTGGGCAGGGATGGCCAGGTCGCAGAGTGGTCACTGGTAACGAGGCGGACGGTGGGCATCTGGAGGGACGAAGGGTCCATCGGCGGCACGGTGATGGCCCTAGGCGGCCGTGACGGCCCGCAGGCGATCGGTGGCGACCGGTGGGTCGCCCTGGGGTCCAACAGTGGTGTGCTCAACATCTACGACCGCACCCAGCTCATCTCCAAGGTCGAGGGTGATGCGGTGGATATCAAGCCGCAGCCCGAGCCCACGCGCCGCTTCGAGCAGCTCACCACGCCGATCACGGTCACGACCTTCAGCCCGGACGGCCAGCTGCTCGCCTTCGGCAGCCAGCACAAGAAGGACGCGCTGAAGCTCGTGCACCTGCCGAGCTGTACGGTCTACAGGAACTGGCCGACGGAGCAGACGCCCATGGGGCGCGTGACGGCGGTCACTTTCGGGAAGACGGCCGACGCGGACGTGCTGGCGGTAGGGAACGATGTCGGCAAGATTAGACTGTGGGAGATCAGGAACTAGGCACATATATCTCTCTTTAACGGTCCGGAATGATCGTCGATGGTCAGTCGACATCTTCCGGACCATTGTCAATAATGATACAAAAGCACATCGCTGTTTCCATCCAGCCCCATCAGACCGGCTCTCGTCTTCATGCGCCTCCCCTCAGTGACACCCCGCCATACACATATTCCGACCGATGTTTTCCTCCCTTTACTCTCGGAACTCCCGCTACCTCTTTGACTTCTTGCCACCTCTCGGGTACAGTATGTGGGCAAGCAGCTCACGCAACGGACTGCCCGGGGAGATGTTCTTGCGAGGGAAGATCTTCTTCGTCCGTACCGTGTAGTCGGACAGCTGCCTCTCGCTCTCGAAGAACTCGACGTCCTGTGGCTTGTTCTTGGCACGGTACAAGAAGTCGTGGATGTTGACCCAGATCCCCTTGAGCGCCTAATATGCCCGGAAGTCAATTTAGGTCAAGTTCGGTCGATGGCCCGGAGATGAGATATCATTAACAATAAAAAGAAGAAAGAGAAAAAAAGAAAGAAAACAAGGCTGTCACTCACCTTGCGGATCTGCGTCTTGCTGGTCAGCTTTGCCTCCGGTATACCCAGGTCTCGGCCGAGTCGTTGCCAACTGGCGAGGTCGTTGTCATTGGTTCCGAAGTATTGGTCCCATTCCTCCTGGATCTTCTTCTTGTCCCCCCTTTGCTTCTTGTTCGTGGTCATCTCTGTGTGGCCCTTCTCGGGGCGACCCCGGATCGGGAGGAGCATCTGGGTTGGGCTCATGAATGTTGGAGGAGTGGTGAGATGCTGCTCCTGCTGGACTTGAGGTACTCCGGTCTCCCCATTCGACACGGTGGAAGCCTTGGAATCACGGCTATGGGCTTGGTGATGCTTCAAGCATGGGACTTATATGTGTTGATAATTTTGCCTGGACGGACAAAGACCATGTTGAGCAGCTTCCAGCATATATCGTTCTCATTGTAGTGGCATGGTCCATTCAAACAGACTGGCCCGTTTGTGTCTGTATCAGATGCTGCAACACTCCAGGACATTACAAAGATATGATATCAGATCAAAGGCTACATACAAGTAGGCAATTTTCAGACTGGGTTTGCTGCAGCTACCCATCACCAAACAGACATCCCCGGGCAGACGTTCGCTTTGGGTCCCAAGTGGCTCCCAAGTCAAATATTGCAGTCACAACATATTTGTGTCTTCTTTATAGATTTAGCACAGCTCAGATCTATGAATTGTGAGCGTTACTCAATTCATCAGCTTAATTATTGCCAGTATCTTAGGTCTCAAGAGCGTGTTGGTTGTAGTCTCCATGGTGGCCCTCATGGCCGATCATCTAGCATACGTAAATCCGTCTTATCCTATGGCTTGGGTGGCTCTTTTTCTCCACAGACCATCTCATATGCGCGCTTCCAGTTAATACCTTGGGAGACCAGAGGCACCTTTCTGCAAACTTGACCACTGGTGATTGATATGGTATGTCCTTACTTTGGTAAGAACTCGAGTGTAGAGCTGAAGCAAGGGCCAACCCTGACCCTGATCCTGACCTTGATCCTGACCCTGACGATCTCTTTACACTACCAAGCTTTTGCCCACGATATCTAGAATAGCTTGATCCTTGTCTGCCAAAACATACGATACTACAGATTTAGGTAGTAAGATCACGGGTCACAAGAGCACATGCAAACGATAACGATCGTGCTTTCGCGACTGCAGCTGTCAGCCATTAGGCCGGATCTCATTACCGTTGGCTCCAGAGGGCCGGGGCCCCGACGGCGAGATTACTTGCATCTATGGTGCCGATCTATCATGCGAACATGGTGTGACATTCCCTCTAGCATCTATTCCTCAAGTCCAGATTGGGAATGAGCCATGGCCTCGAGACGAGTCTTTTATGAGGAGGTCACGCCACCAAGGACGAATTTGGAGGCTCAGCCATGTGCAATAGGTGATCCATTGGTTTGACTACCGGTTACCTAGGTATTTAACCTTCAGCCAATAACCCTGCTGCCCTGGGAAGCCCCGCCCCCGGAATCGTAAGGGACCCAAAACCTTGGAGCACAGAGCTGACAGTCCCTGTTGTCGCCCTCCACCCCGGCTTTCTTGGATACAGGTGGCTCCACTGCACACACCGTCTGACCGTCTCGGAAGACCATTCCTACACTAGGTAATGATCTGGAGATGGGCCGAATTGGCAGGATTGGTCGGTCGGGCCTGTCGGCTGGCTCGTATCTGCTTGGCCTGCCTGGACTCCCCTCTGAAACCCGTTGCGTACTATTCCTGAGACACCTCAGTATTCCCCCGGCCAACGACGGGACACAAAGTAGCGCTTCTATGTGCTGGACACTTGACGACGGTGGACGACAACGGGCCTAGCCACTTGGCTCCCTACAACCATCCAACTCCACGGGCTGACGGGGCAGGCACGGAACCACGGATCGTGGAGCTGTTTCCGACATTGGTAGCGATGGAATAGTACGTGCAGAAGCGTCCCCCATCAACCCCATCGGGCTCCATTTCCTTGCATCGGTTCAAGAAAAATTGGTCGACACATCAGGGCCGGATTGGTAAAGGACACGTGGGTGGGCCTTGTTCGAACCTTTTCGAATACATGATATCTGACTACAAGCTATCACCGCCACCGATCCCGGCCGAGAGATATATCTTGGTGGTCATCATCGGCTTAGGTACTGAGGAAACTAGGTATGTCTGTCTGCCTGCCTGCCAACAATCAATCGAGCCGTGTCGTGCCACACCTCACAATGCTCTGTCTGGCACTGGGCAGCAATCGAGAATTGCGTTTGGATAATAATCTGAAGCTGCCTGCCGCTATTGACCTCTTGCCATTGAGCCTCCAGCAGTGCAAACCCTACCGGTATGTGCCGAAGGATTGGACAGTCAAACGGCAAAATCTGCACGTCCACAGCATGTCTCCATCGTGTTCTCCAGTGCTCCACGCGTGATGACATCGGAATGCTTTCTATCTTGGAACCGAAAAGGGGCGGTTGGCTGGAAGGTCCCTTCCCTTTCCGTGCGAGCGCGCAAAAAAGCCTAAAAGTGCCTAATTCTGCATAAACACCGGCCGGTTGCTACGGGAAGAGGAAGAGCGAGTGAGAGCTGAGCCTTTTTACGTTACCGTACCTGATCGACCTGATGGACTGACCGACGGGTGAGTACCTGCCTTACCTAGGTACATGTAACCTGTAGGTAGGCACGGTGGGTAAGTCCCCAGGTTTATACACCTGGGCAAGAAGGTACATGGGTTGCTCTAATTTTTTTATTTTTTATTCTTCTCTTTTATTCTTCTTCACAAGCAAGACGAGGCAGGGCAGATCTGTCGGCTCATTCCCCCCCCTCCTGATCCAAACATCCCATTCCAACAGCGTTGTCAGGGTCGCCATCTCGGTACAGCCCGAGCTGGTCAATCGATCTCGGTCACTTCTTCCCTCGAGCCTTTGGCCGCACTGCACACTGCACTGCACTGCACTGCACACATACATGCACATATGTTTACGCCACAGTCTACATAATACAGACTGTGTCCCCCAATCTCGTCCACTCTTCTTACACCCACCCACTTGACTTTTCCTCGCGCTCAATCTTTCCGCGACTATTTACACTTTTTCCAAACTATCGTTACCAATTGCCATTACCGTGTCCATCTTGCACCAGAGATGGCGTTGATGTGTCGCCCAGCCTGTCATTGACCTTAGTGGCTCACGCTCCCTCACGACTATCTATCTATTCACCTTCACTCTCCTTCAGACACGCCCCACTCCACCGCTATTCTCTCTTTCGGGGAGCATATCGAACCCCTACTTTCAGACAGTGGCCAGCATAATCGAACCGTTCAACATCAACACCTGTGGTTCTTTCATCCATTATGGCTTGGGACGCACGTCGCCGTAGGGCTGATTCCATACCCTGGAACCTCCGTCGCTCAGAATCTGGCGTTGACGAGCTCGACTTGAAACGATCAAACAGCTTCTCGACCAGGGTCGACAGGAAAATGGACATTGAGACCCCCTTATCGCCAATTCAGGAGGAGAAGGAACCGGAAACCTGCAGCGCCCCCCTCCAGGTCAATCTCACTATAAGGTTCTTCGATCCCGTCGTCAGATCAGTCTATCATCGTACCTACTCAAGCTCACAGTCCTTCGTGCCCACCGACCAGATATGTCGAGGGATGCTACGCAGGATCGAGCACTGCAGTGAGGAGTTGATAACGCGCAAGGACTCAGGTGCGCTTACGCCGATACAATGCCTCCGCAAAGGCCCCAAAGACCTCCGCTTTGAGATGAGCTTCCAAATCTTTCGCAAGGGCCATTCTGGAGCGTGGGCTGAGAGGACTTTCGAGTCTTACCAGAAACAGCCACTGACCAGCGATTCGGCCATGGACCTTCTTCGCTGCACTCACAGCATCATTGGGATCTTCTTGAGGCGCCACGACGACCGTTTCCGATGGATCGACGAGCCGTCACGCGAGTACTTTCCCGAGAAGCCGGCGACTTTCAAGCCATCTCTCACCGGCCCACCAAATCTTTCTTGCGTTCCCCGATCTCGTTTCGTCGAATACACTCAGAAATGGGAGGTCGTACCTGGATACGCGCTAGAGCTCACTTTTGAGAGCAGAAACCCTACGCGGCGTCAGCCTGACATCCGAAAGGTCTTGAAGGTCGGCAGCACGCAGACTGCCCCGCTGACTCTTGGACTTGGTGAGGACTTACTATGGCAGGCGCACAGGGCCGTCGAGTATGTGTTAGATTCGAGGAAAGAAGCTTTCGACATCGAGCATGCAAACTGCGAAGGGCTCGATGGCGTCTCTGACTGCGGCTGCCAACACTTTGACGAAGACGCCTTGAAAGTAGAGCTTCGTCCCGTCAACAATCTCGGCCCGACCTATGAACACCTGTACAGGAATATACGAAGCAGACTGCGACTCTTTGAACACCCGACTGGTCGAGACTGTGACGAGTTCATTGCTTCGGTTCGATCCCGCTTCCACCAACTCAGAGATGGCACGGACAAGAAGCTGGAAATGCTCAACGACTTCGACTTCCGGATTGCTGACTTGATCGGTCATGGATGGCATGTCAAGAATCCAGCGCATTTCGTTCTTGATGGCACACGAAGACGTACACGACGGAGTATCGAGGCGCTTCTCGATCGTATACGCACGGGGGTGGGGGACGTGCTTCGGGGACACGATGTAGCCATTCGCATGATCGCGTATAGTCGTGGACATCTGATTCTGGACAAAGCACTCATCTCCCGTAACCACCAATCTTCGCCGGATCACATTGCCTCCATGGTTCCGGAGGATGAACAGAAGATGTATGTTGTGAAGCTCACGGCACGCATCCAAAAAGACATCGACATGATTTGCAAGGATACTTGCAGTCTTGAAGACATTCCTGAGCATGTGTCAGAGACTGAGCGACCGGTTCGCCTTCGAACCGTACCGTCTCGTTCATTTGCACCTCGTTCTATGGCTTCGCAAAGCTCCTTGTACACCCTTCCAGGAGCACCGGGCCTCTTCTCAGATCCTCCGATCCCACCATGTGTACCTTTCAGGCGTTCATCGATGCGTGTCTTCCCTCTTGTACCGGATAGGTACACTGACAAGGAAGAAAGGCCGGCCAGCGCAAGCCCATCGGCGCAAGATTCAGCGATTGGGATCGACCTTGACAGTGATTGTCATGCGTTGGGGAGGACACTCAGTTTGGAGTCAACGTATGAAGAAAGAGTGCCTCCTGTCATCTCTGAAGGTCAACGTGAGGATGCTCCCCGCCGCGAGAAGCCATTTGGACTGAAGCCTGCTGCTGAAGTAAAGCGTGCGCGGTATGAGGTAGACGACACCAATTCCTCGATACTGACTTGTTCATCGATGCCGGCTCTCACGGAAAGCAGGACGCCTTCGCCTGATCACAGCTTGCTCATCACACCGACATGTGTGCGAGATTCTTCACCACGACCAAGTAGCCTCCATTTCTTCCACGACTCAGAATCTACTCGATCGAGAATGGCTACGCCGTCACCGAAATCTAGACTTGACTCGGTGCCAGTATCGTTAACGGGGCCTAAGTCTCTCGTGCCCAGTTCAGCTTGGCCTTCTCAACGTCCTGTTACCCCGGTGAACGAGGTCGCACAGGGCTCAGTCTATCCGGCCTCACCTAGTACTCCAAAAAGCTATCGAGGTCCAAGGTTTGCAGAGGCTAGTGCTATCACCAGCACGATTCAAGAAGAGGCACAACAGTCTTCCGAGGATAACACTGAGACACGGCTGGCGATGTCAGGTGATATGACGATAGACTCCGCGTTGCACCCTATCACTGTCCCTGACTTGGAAGCTGCTGGTGTCGCCGGAACTGACAGGGAGGAGAATACACAAGACGATCTTCCGGTAGAAGGATGGCTACTTCATTCTGACGAGGCCGAGGATGAGGAGGAGCCCGTACCCCTTGCGGATCTCGGAGAACCCGAGGGCATGATCGACGTCGACCAGTGCGGCTCCTCGAAAGTCTCGGAGCCGCATATCGAAGAGACAACCACAGCACAGGAAACGAATACTGCGGTATTCGAGTTGCTGAGCCATGTTGTGACAGAACAGGTCAATGCAGTTGCTAGCCCCGCATCAACAGAGGCTGACAAACAAGTTCTGTCCCCGCTTGGCGGAGTTGAAGACGTTACACTTTCGTCGGGATCAGCTGAGACATCGCGGGTTGGTTTCGATGAGGTTAGTTTCCGTGACGAAGATCAATGCGAAGACTCTGTTGGAGACCTGCCAATTGGGAGTAAGATGTCTGCGTCTGGTGACGACGATCTCGAGGAGAACCCAGATTCAGACAACGCGGAGAGTTTCCAGCCTCAAGATCCGCTCGGGGTCTCTGTAACGACCGAGTCGGACTCGCGGCGTAACAGTGTCCCCGAGGTGCTCGAAGACAGTCATGTGGAGCCCTTCTCGGAGTCCGTGATAGACGTCGGAGAAGTTGCGGAAGCTACTGAGCCCACCATATCCGAAATCGAGGAGGAAACGGAACTCGGCCAAAACGAAGGCTCCACATCCGAGGTATCTTCGGACTCGTCCGGGGTGCTCATTACGGGTCTACAGACTCATGCAATAGAAACAGAAGCAACTTCGGAGTTGTTGGATGTCACTAACGTCCGAGAGGGTGCCTCCAATGCCTTGATATGCGTCAAAGACCATGTGTCTATCTTGGTACCGACCCTGCCTCGCGACCAGGCAGCCTCTGAAGTAACGTCGCCATTGGCATGGAATCGAGACATCACGCAACCATCTCAAAGCCCAAGACCCACATTGACACATCTGGGCCTGGGCAATGGCTATCTCCAACGTTTGTCGCCCTTCGCCAGGTTCAGCACCGGCATCAACAAAAGCAGTAGTAGCTTGTCGTCATCCTCAGAATGGGAGGATTATGCCTCCGAAGCGCATCAGTCAAGCGACTCTGTGAACACGGTCGGACTGGCACCTTCTCCTTCAGAACAGGATGATGACCTACTTCAGGTACCACTTGCTCCGAGACGGGTCGGTAAGCCGACAGCTGGTCTCCTGGGACTCCAGGATTCTCGACGGGACAACTTTGGGATCCGCGGCGCATTGACGGGTACCCATGCGTTCGATAGAGCTCCGGTGACGTCCTTGCCCAGCAGCCCACGATACGAGGCACATGATGAGCACCTGAAGTCGAGAACTGACACTGTAGAAAATGGTGTCAAGACGCAGCGTAAGCGACCGTCGTCATCGAATCAGAGACTGGTACATCTAAGACACAACAAGAGCAACGGCTCTGTCGTCTTCCCAGGCGCCCAAGTCAAGTCGCCAAAGATGAACAGGAAGGAGAGCAAGGAGCCCAAGGTCAGGGAGAGGAACAAGCCCACGGGCGAGGAGAACAGCAAGCCGGTCGTGGTGGAACACAGGATCGATGACAGTGAGGGGAGATTCCCCCGAGCCATGGCAATCGTGGCTGGGTTGGCAATGTTCTCGTCAATGGTGAACGCAAACCCGGCCTGAAACGGGCGCAATGCGGAAACGCTTGCACCCTTCCCGTAATCAAATAATAAAATACAAAAAATATCTTTATGACTTATGACTGAAGACAGAGGATACACTTGTTATTTAGCATTTCTATCAAGCTTTGGTCTAAGCCATTGGCCAAGGCGGTAACGGACCAGCATTAGTCCCCCCCCAACAGAATGCCACCAGTGACGACCGCTTCGGCCCCGGAAAATGGCTGTTCAAGGTTACAGCTGTATAGAAATTGTGTGCGCCCCATGAGCATATGGTGAAAGGCACAACCAATCCGACTTGGAAAGCCATATACTACACACAGCCCCCTTTTCGCTATCATTTCGATCTCTCACCGGACGTTGTCGCTGCGTGCAGTGTTGTCCTCGTAGCTATCCAATGTGGCAACCAAGTCCATAACACACAACCACCTCCTCTCTATAAAGAGGTGCCATCCTTCGTCCGGCCCTTGGGAGGTTTTACTGCTGGTTCATAGTCCTCTTAGCTATACTGATGGCACGGGGGTCATAGTCTGGGACGCAATATCCCATGACCTCTCCACCATGTGGCAGAAACCCTGGGCATAGGTAGTACCTATATCGGTCACTGCAGAATAGTGTCATGACCGGGTATTGGTATATAAGATCTCGTTGATAAGAATAAAGCACATACGACCATAGGTAGAAGAAAATTCGGGATCCCGTCCGCTCTCCCATAGACAAGCTTCTGACCGCTGGATTAGTAGTTGGGTCGGTGACGACCAGCGAATACCCGGTGTTGTATGTTTTTGACTTTTTGCCCCTGGTCTTCCTTTTTCTTTTTCCTTGCATCAGCACCTCTCCTCATATCTAGGTGCATTGTACCTATGTGGGCGTTATAGGTCTGGTTGCCAGAAGTTCACACCCGCTAGGGACAGGGGCGCGTGAGTTGCAGCACTCCGGCCTCCCTCCTCAGCTTGAGAGACATCTCCAAACCTATATATACAACCGTACATTCATACACACATATATATGTACATATACCCTCCCTCTTCAGAAGCGCAGGACGGTAATGGCGCCACCCCTATCCTCACCAATCAACCACCTCTCATCACCACAGATATACCCCTTCCCGAGGAGCGCACCCCACATGTCATCCGCGAACTGGACCTCCTGATCCGTACCGCCCGCGGCGCCGTCGTGCCCCCCCGACGACCACGCCTTCTTCCCCCCGTCCCGGCTGAAGCTCCTGCTACTCTTCCCCCTCCCCCTCCCCCGCCGGCGCCCCCCGGTCTTCCCACCACCACCACCACCACCAACACCACTACCGCTCCTCGGGCCCTCCTTGCCGCCATCCTCGCCCTCGCTGGCGGTGGTGCTGCCGCTGCTCAGCCCGCCTAGGCCCCTGATGCGCAGCGACGGCCGGACGTGCACGCTCAGCGCCTCGAGCATGAAGCAGTGCCGGGCGGTGACGCGCACGCCGGCCCGGAAGTCGACCATCTCGCTGACGGTCAGGTACGGGAACTCCTCGTGCCGCCAGCACGGCGCCCGGCCGGGCCAGCGGCCTGTGGGCGCGAGGGCGCTGGCTTCTGCCTCGCGGATCGGGGTGGTGGTGGTGGTGGTGGTGGTCATGGGCACGCCTGCGCCGCTGCCGTTACCGCTGCTGCTGCTGCTGGTTGTTGTCGTTGTCGTTGGTGTCGTCGCTGCCCTGGTGGTGCCCGCCGTCTGTGGGGGGAACCTGCCGTCCCATCTGCCATCGTGCTGGAGGTAGTCCGACCCCGTGCGCGAGCAGAAGGACATGTTGATGTCGCCGTTGGCGCCGCACTGGTCCACCCAGGGCGGACCCTGTACGGCCTCGGGGCGGTGCCCCATCCGGTCGTCGTCGTCGTCAACAACGACAACACCACCCGACGGGGCGGTTATGACGGGTATGCCCGTGCTCCTCACGTGGTGCACCCTCGGCGGGCTCGGGCTGCCGTGGCCGCCCTGCTCCCAGCGGTGCTCCTCCTCGACGAAGTAGACGTTCCTGTCGTCCAGGCCCAGGCCCCTCAGGCTCGGGGCCGGCTGCTGCCGGACGCCGTAGAAGGCCAGCGTGGGGGAGTCCATCCGCCGGAGGACCCTGGGCCTGCCTGCTTTTGATATGTCCCAGATGATGGCGACGACGTCAACGTGATCGTCATTGTCTACGCCCTGGCCTGGGCGGTCCGGCGGCTGCCAGATGTACACGGCGTAGTGTGTCCCGGTGTGCGCGGAGAAGAAGCGGCCGCGTGTGGTGATGGGGATGTTCGGGGTCTGCATTGGGAATTGGGCGCGCTGGGTGATAATCCAGTCACCGCTGTTACTATCGCGCCGCGGGTCTTGCGTCCCCTCGTTGATTGCCGAGAGGGCGGGTGTGATGCGCCTGACGTCGTATGCGGTCACGAAGTGGCGACGACCTTCCTTCTGGCCGAGGGGCTGCTCATCTACCTCCCGCTGACACCACTCGAATATCAACACCCCATCAGACAGCCGTACGCGGCGGACAACCCTGTCTCTGCCCTGGGGGAACGGGATGATCTCCTCGCGTCGGGTCTCGAGGTCGAGTAGACGCCAGGGGCAAGTATCTATAGCCGATCCATCGTCCACACGCGTGACGTCTCCCTTCCCCTCGTAGACGTGATATACCAGCAGGCCGTCCTCCTGGCTGTAACACCAGCCCGGGTCCGGGTAGTGGAACGGCGCCGTCTTGTCATCCAGCCTCAGGTAGCGATCCCATGTCCCTACCGGGAGGAACCTCCCCGACCACGACCCTTGATGCGCCGCCGCCGCCGCCGCCGCCGCCCCGTGCCTGATCTTCTGAACGGACCTCGGGGCGGCGGCTCGCAGGTGGTAGTACCTGCTCGCCACGTCGGCGAAGACTGCGGCCCAGTCGGTCCTCCCCCTGCCGGCCACGACGTCGTCGTTCCCATTCATTCCCCTGCTACCTCGAGACTGCCGGCGCCCCTGCTCGTCTGCCCCGTCGTGCTCCCCTCGGGCCCCATCCCCATCCCCGTCCCCCGGGCGCACACCGCTGCAGCCCCCCTCAGCAGCGACAGCGACGTCAGCGGCGATGGCCAGCCTCGCCTCGCGGCACCGCGGGAAGTGCCACCTCAGCAGCCGGAGGCAGAGGTCCTCGCCCGTGAAGGCCGCGTTCCACGAGCGCGAGACGCGCCGGCAGGACACGGCCGTCCGGGCGGACAGGTGTGCGACGATGAGGAGGAATAGGTCGTGAGGCAGGTCGACGAGATCCATGGTTTCTTTTTCTTCTTCTTTTTTGTTTTTTTTATCTTTACTCCCTTTCTAGGGCCGGGTCAGTGCAATGGGTGAGTGAGTGAGTAAGTGAGTGTTTAGGTGTGGAAAGCTGATATATCACAAGCGCGCCGTGGTTCCCCTGCGTCGCCTGTGTCCCGTCGGTTTCATATAGGTTGACCTCCCGTGTGCCCTCTCCTTTCTAGATTATAGCTCAGCCCGGCCGCGGTGTCAATAGTTTCTTGGGGATACTTTTGTCGGGTGTTGGTGTGCCGTGATCGGATGTGGTTGTCTAGGTTATCAGAAATGGGAGAGCGAATATATATCGACCGAGGTCACAGTGACCTCTCGGTATCAACCATCTCCCCGAGGGTAGCTGCAAGTGGTGGTTTGGCGGCAGCAGCGGCTTATGTGTTTGACGTCAGGACGCCCTGCCCGTGTCTGACATGCAGTGTGAAACCGGTCTGATAATATTCTCCACAGACCCTGTCTCGCTTGAGCTGTCCTGGCGGGGGTGGGTGACTGTATTCCGGGATATTTGCTTTTTCTCTCTTTTCCTTATCATTATTGTTGTTGTAAGCCCAACTTCCTGATTGAGGTCGGCCCCTCACAGCAGACTGCGGAATTTAATCGAGGCGGAATATCCGAACCCGAATGCGAATCTCGATGGGACTTCTTTTTTTCTGATGACGCTCATCCACCATTGGGCATCGCAGGATGCGAATGATGTTTCGGGAGATGACGATTGCCATGGCGGGGATGCTCTTTCATGTAGGAAGTCCTTGAGTCAAGAGAACGTCTCTGCCCGTGTCCGAAGGATGATTTGCATATGCATATGCATCCTCATCCTTATGCTTGGCGTTGCAGAGCCTCATCTGTCTTACTGGACACGCTTTTAGGACACGAATGTGATGACGATAGTCCTTGTTTGAGTATGAAAGTCTCCAGACTCACTCATTTCATATTTGGATGATCCCAAACGCAACCCCATGGTTGTAACAACAAGGATCCGTCTTACGCTCACTCAATGGCTTGCAGTCTCAACCAAGAATTAACCACCCCATCATAAGATATATACATAGGTTCCAACCCCTAATGAGCCCCAAGCTATCCACATCACTAGCCATGTGCAGGACTAGCCATGTGTCGGCATAGCAACATCAGCCTTCAAGCCAACCGCATCCGACGCCTGCCAGAGCGTAGTGACGGTCTTGAGCTGGGTATAGAAGTTGACCCCGGGCTTCCCGTAGAACGTGCTCGCGCCGCCCCCGGCGACCGACCTCTTGTTGCCCGTGAAGCTGAACATGGGCAGGGGCACGGGGATGGGCACGTTGACGCCGACCTGCCCGGCCTCGATGTTCCGCCTGAAGGTCTCGGCCGTGCTGCCCGAGCGGGTGAATACGGCCACGCCGTTGCCGTACTCGTTCGCGTTGATCAGCTCGATGGCCTCGTCCAGCGTCTCCGCGCCGAGGCACACCAGCGCGGGGCCGAAGATCTCCTCCCGGTAGCACCGCATCTCGGGCGTGACGTCCGCGATGATGGTGGGGCCGACCCAGTTCCCGTCCGGGTACTTGGCGGGCCTGTAGCCCCTCCCGTCGAGGAGGATCGTCGCGCCCTCGTCCTCGGCGCTGGCGATCAGGCCCTCGATGCGCTCCCTGGACTCGGGCGAGATGACGGGGCCCAGGTCCGCGCCCTCCTCGAACCCGCCGTTGACGCTGAGCCCCCTGGCGCGCTCCGCCAGCTCCGGCAGCCACCCCCTCGTCTCGCCGACCATGACCAGCGTGCTGAGCGCCATGCACCTCTGGCCCGCGGCGCCGAAGGCGGCGCCCACCACCGCGTTGATGAACTGGTTCTTGTTGGCGTCCGGCAGCACGGCCGCGTGGTTCTTGGCCCCCAGGTTCGCCTGCACCCGCTTCCCGTTGGCCGAGCCCCGGCTGAAGATGTACTCGCCGGCCTTGTTGCCGCCCACGAAGCTGATGGCCTTGACGGACGGGTGGTCCAGCAGGAAGTCGACGGTGCGGTGCGCCCCGTGCACGATGTTGACCACGCCCGGCGGGAAGCCTGCCTTCTGACACAGCTCGGCCAGGATCATGGCCGCGCCCGGGTCGCGCTCCGAGGGCTTGAGGACTAGGGTGTTGCCGGTGACGGTGGCTATGGGGATGCACCAGAGCGGGATCATGGCTGGGAAGTCTGCCAGGCAGTAATGGAGTTCCCAATGTCAGCCAGCCAGCCAGCAGTCAGCGGGCCCTACCCGTCCCTCCAGTTTTGAGTGAAGAATGAGAGATGAGCTAAGCAGAGTAGGACTCACTGAAAGGGCAGATAGCAGCCGTGACCCCCAGCGGCTCCCTATACGTCCTCGTCTCCATGTCCTTGGCCACCTCGAGCACCTCGCCCTTCAGCATCTCCGGCACCCCGCACGCCGCCTCGGCGACCTGCAGCCCCCGCAGGACGTCGCCCTTTGCGTCCGCGAACGTCTTGCCCTGCTCGAGCGTGATGCTCGCGGCCAGGCGGTCCCAGTTCTCCCTGATCAGCCCCACGAGCCGGAACATGATCTGCTGCCTCGCCATGATGCTGGTGTTCCTCCACGCCGGGAAGGCCCTCTGGGCGGACGCGACGGCGGCCTCGAGCTCGGCGTCCGTCATCTGCGGGACGCGGGTCACGAGGTTGTTGGTCGCCGGGTCGTGCAGGTCGATGAGCTGCTCGCTGGTCGAGGGCCGGAACTCATTGTCCAGGAAGTACGGCGTGTCCTCGACCTTGGCCAGTCTCTCGTGGGTTGTCGGGTATGAGGTCGCCGTTGAGGCGAGGGCTGCATTGAGGTGCGAGGCCGTGGCGTGTAACCTCCGGACCGAGGTGGACGACGGTTTGGAAGCCATCATACAACTTGTTGATGTGGAGAGTAGGAGAGGCGCGGCTCTGCTGCTTCTAGCTGCTGCTACTTGTGATTTGGAGCGAGCTGCCCCGGCAGCCGCACTGTCTGAGATTAATCGGCGCATTGCGAAGACTATGTGTGTGACGAAGGGACTGGTGGTTAGAACAAGGGAGGGGGAAGGAGGAGGATCAAGTTTCACAGCACATAGGACGTCAATGTACAACGATGTATGGGATTGGGTAGTATCGGGTGAGAGCCAGGCACTACAGCTACGCGAACTTAACAGGGAACACCACCGATTTATGATAACCAGCCGTTGCCGGCGGGCTACCACAGCCATCATACGTACCGTCGGTCATTGTGGTGTGAATGATGCAGGCCAGACTCTAGACAGGGGCTCTGGGTAGATGCGGGGTGAACTCACTTACCCCACAGATCTGACGGGTTCCGGATGTCCTTGTCGATCCAATGCCGCCATTTGCCGGGCATCTTTTCCCCGGACACCATAGCCCATGTCCACTGACCAACCCGCGAACCACTGACCGCATGGATCCTCGTGATAGCATTGTCCGCAACTGTACGAGACCAGATCGGTCACACTATTCAAGGATGGCTACACCGCTCAGCTCCAGAGTTCAAAAGCCTTCGAGGGTTGCTATGAAAGGATCGGCTGGAGTACCTCTGGCATGTCCAAGCGGACCACTGGTGACCGTGGCGTGCCGAAAGATATAACCTGAACTGTGGGGGTACCACTGAGTTCCAAGATTAGCTTTGTCACAGCCGGCAGTCAAAGATAGGTAGTCAGTCCGGTTGGATGTGATTGTAAGAAGTGTAAATAGTTTCCGATTCCTTGCGATACCAAACTGAATATAGACCTGCTACGCCGTGCTCAAACCCTATAAGCCCCATGCGGAAAGCGAAGTATCCCTTTTTTTTTTCTTCTTCCTTCTCATCGAAGGGTTTCCATTTGTCTGTTTTCCTTTTCGGCCTCAGTACTTAATCACTCATTGCTCTCTATCGGCCCCCGTGCCACACTGTCTACCTACGACTGGCTTCGGGTGGTACGCTTCGTGGCTGTGTCCTTGACGGCTTCAGCACCGGAAGAGGCAGCCGCGGCAACCTTGTCCGTGGCCTCGGCAGCCTTGTCCTTCGCGTCAGCTGCAGCCTTCTTGGCAGCGGGGGCGGGGTTGCCACCAAGAGAGCTGACAACACCGACGACGATAGCGATGACAGTGACGAGGACGGCACCAAGACCACCAGCGACCTCGGGGACGAACTTGATGGCCTCAATGGGGTCCTGCTTCGCGATGGTCACGAAGAGGTCAAACTTCTCCTTGACGAAGAGGACGGGGTCATCGGCGAACTTCAGGTCGGAGGTAGACTTGGCCTCGTCCTTCTTGGGCTTCGCGGCCGCCTCAGCAGCCTTCTCAATAGCGATCTTCTTGTGGAAAGTCTCCTCAGCGAGCTTGTGGGCGTCCTCGACAGAGTGGCCGATGTAGATGTTGTCAAAGAGGATGTCGTTCTGCATGGTCCAGATCTCGAAGCCAATAGCGCCGATGGGCTCAAAGTTGGCAGGGTGCTCGTCGTTGAAGTAATCGGGGTTCTTGATCTTGCGAGGGGCCCAGACACCCTTGTAGGCAGGGTTGTCAATGTAAGGAGCGGTCCACTTGCCCTTGTAGGCAGGGTTCTTCTTGTTGGGCTTGCTCCAGGGGCCACAGCCAGAGACCTCGGCACACTTGGGGTTGGGCACAGTAGGGGCGATCCAGTCACCGTCCTCCTCGTCATCCCAGTCCTCGGGCTTCTGGGCCTCAGGGTCGGGAATGGTGTGGGGCTCATCGACAAGCCAGTCCTCAGGCTGCTCAGCCTCCTCATCGACAATCTCGAAGGGAGCATCCTCATCCCAGTCCTCGGGCTTGGTGGCGTCAGGGTCAGGAATACGGGCCTCGTCAACCCAGTCCGCGGGCTTCTTGTCTTCAGCGTCGTCAATCTCCTCAGGGGGGTTGACGGCGGGGTTGAAGTCCTCCAGAAGGCTGCCCTCCTTGACCTGCTCGCCGTCCAGCTCGATAACGTAGGTGTTGTTGGGGTGGACAATGAGCGTGTAAAGCTCAGTGGTCTTGGAAATACGAGCGGCCGCAGGAGACTTCAGGTGCTTCTCCTCGTACTCGCCAGTAATGGGGTTCTTGTGGTTGAAGATGAAGTGAACCTTGTTGGTGTGGCCGCACTTGTCTGGGCCGAACATGATGACATAGGGAGTAGTGTTGGCGAACTCGTCCTGGTGGAGAGCCTCGTTCTCGCGGAGCAGCTTCAGGTAAGCACCACCGCACTCAAGGCCGTCTAAGAGCGCATCTGAGTCAGCGGAAGTTCAGATAGCTGTTGATAAGAGTGAGGAAATACGTACTCTGGAGCTTGACCTCGTACTGAACAACAAGGGTGTTGTCCGTGTTGTCAATGGCCTCAGGGAACTTGGCAGAGATGGCATGGTGGGCGGCCTTGTTCTTGACGACAAGACCCTTGTCTCCCTCGATAGCCTTGAAGACGTAAGGCTCCTCGACCGACCACTCGCCGACGTAAGCCCACTCCTCATCCTCCTTGCCCTGCAAGTCCTTCTTGGCGTGGGAAGGCTTCCACCGCGACTCCCAGTCGTCGGTGAACTGCTCAAGGAATGGCGCCTTGAGGTTGGTGGGCTAGTGATCGCAGTTGAGTTAGCTCTCTGATGGTCGTTTGACTCGTCTGCCTACCTAGGTAGGTCGGAGCGCGAGTTCTGGGGAAGTACGGGGACTGTTGTACGGGCATAGAAATGGCTTATGTCTGGGAAAGAGGGGCGGGTCAAGCTTACGGTGAAGGTGGGGAGCGAGGCGTCTGCGGAAGGGGTGGCAGACTCAGTCACCGAGGATGATGAGCTCTCCTCACTGAGGACCTTCTGGGCATCGTCGGCGACAGAGCCGTAGGCCAGGACGGCCCAGGCAATGAATGGGGTGAACCTCATTGTGGTGGTTGTGGTAGCTGGATTGGTATATCAAGCTGTGATCAACAGGTGATCGGAGAGTAAGAAGCTACCCTTAGTGGTATCAATATCCAGTCAATGGACAGAGATGTGAGAGATGCGATACTCTCAATGGATGGAAGAAGAAGGAATGCTGCTCTCAACGCCCAAGGGAAGAATGAAGACGTGGGAGTGGCAGTTTGAAGATAGGTAGACGAAGGGTTGTGGATTTATCTTCGGCTCGAGAGTGCCTGAGTGGTGTAAAAAGGACACGTTGGAGCTCTGGAGCTTCGAGTGCTTTCCCAAAAGTTAAGTTCTACCTAGGCTACCTAGTGCCTATGTGGGTAGTGTACAGGACCCACACACAAATCCCACACGGGCAGGTGGCAGGGATCCTGCTCTTCCTCTCGTTCCGGGGGCGCCACAAACGAGGCACGGGTGCTCAGGTGGCACCTGCACCATTCAAATGCGGGGATGGTGAATGTCCCACATCTCCTTCACTCACTACTGTCACTCAGCCGAGATCGTCACCGAGAGCTTTTGAGATCCACCCACGTGCCACAAGAGAAACATTTAGAAAGTTCGACGGGTATCCGATGGTGAAAGTACTACAATGCAGTGAGCCCCTTCATACAAAGGCAATTACAGTCACACTCTGACACGGTGTTCTAATCTGCTGCTAAAAATATGGAAGATTGTACTACATACATACATACAGGTATTCATAGTATCTTCCTATTACCATTGCAGATTGTGATAGTTGCAGCCACTAGATTTACATTTACCGAAGTACATACCTAGGTGGTTCGTAGATACCTAGGTACCGTATATAAGAGCAACCCCGCCCATGAATCGTTACAGTATACCGGTGTCCTGTATTGCCACAAGGCGTAGTGATTCAAGCAGAGCAATCGCTGGTCCAAGGTACCTATGCACTCACAAGCCTCCTGATACCAAACATACTTAGGTGGCCTCAGCAACTTCGGAGATGAATAGAGTGACATTGAAATCCCAGACGGAACAATTGATACGGAAGTAGCTGAGTTCAGGTAGTCCAATAGCCGGAGGTCGATAAACAATGGTAGGGAAATACGTAAGGAGATACCCTGTTTGATATGCCGGCCGAAGCACGCCAGTTTCGCGCCGATCACGGCTCCGGTGCTCCTCCTCCTACGTTTCATTCGCTCATGAAACGAGGCAATAGCCTCCGAGGTCCCCAAGCTGCCTTGCTGCTTGTTATGTGCCTAGTTATGCTTATTGTGGGAAACAGCTTGTAGTGTGCATACACAGTAGTAGGTAGACGTGCAACACGCCCCGCGGACGTTACATAGATATCCAGCGCCCCCCACCCGCACCGGCAACAAGCTCCCACCATGGGCGACACGGTCACCACCAACAACGACCACCTGGTCCAGTCCGAGGACGAGAACCACCCAGCAAACCTCATCCCCTCGCTATGCGCCAAGTTCTGGACCCTAGGCTGGGTGACCGGCACGGGAGGAGGATGTTCCATCCGCAACGAGTAAACCAAACCGCCCTGCCGCTGCTGTTTCGCCCCCCCCCCCAGACAGTTGATTACTGACACGACGATCCCCCAGTGAGCTCGTCTACATAGCCCCCTCTGGCGTCCAGAAGGAGCTCATGAAGCCCTCGGACCTCTACGTCCTCTCCCTCCCCGAGACCCTGGAGAAGCACCAGGCCGCCGCCGAGGGCGGGGCCATCAAGCCCTCGTCGCGCGTCTACGTGCGCTCGCCCGCGGCGTTCAAGCCCTCGCAGTGCACGCCCCTCTTCCTCTCGGCCTTCACGCGCAGGGGGGCGCGGTGCTGCATCCACACGCACTCGCCCTGGGCCGTCCTGGTGACCCTGATCCTCGAGCAGCAGGGCCGGGGCTACGACAGGGAGTTCCGCATCAACAACATCGAGCAGATCAAGGGGTTCGCCAGGGGTTACCCCCACGCCGAGGTCGGGAACCTCGGGTACCATGACACCCTGCGCATACCCGTCATCGAGAACACGGCGCACGAGGAGGACCTGACCGAGTTCATGGAGGAGGCCATGGAGAGGTACCCGGACGCGTATGCCGTGCTGGTGAGGAGGCATGGGGTCTACGTTTGGGGGAACACGGTCGAGCAGGCCAAGGGGCAGTGCGAGAGGTATGTATATGTCCTCTCCCGAAGTCTTGGGGTGTAGGGCCGGGCATCCGTCCCGGGGGGGACGGCAACAGCCGATACGCTGGCCGGGTTACCTATTCCTCTGTACGATATGAGACCTCGACGCTAACTTGTGGCATAGCCTGGACTACCTGTTCCAAATCGCCGTTGAGATGAAGAAGCTGGGCATACCATGGGTCTCGGACATCGAGCCGACACTGCCCAAGAACTCCCTCAAGGGCCAGTAGACTGGCGGAAGTTGGAGACAACTTGATCTGATAGACGAGAGAAATATGACTTTACGACAATCAATATACGATACGAGCGGTAACGCGTATGTGTCGACAACAGCTGCAGGAATCAAATGGGTATTCGTTCCCCTTGCTCACACAGCCCTAGCATCATATGTCATATATCAAACATAACCAGATATCCACACATCTCAACACCATTACATGCATTACCATAATATCATATCCAAACAGAACGGCTCTTGACGCAGCCAGAATGAATTACCCTGACTGGCCGGCCCTACAAAGCAAAAGCCGCAGCAATAACCCCCAACAGGGTCACGCCCGTCATGGCGACCCTGATGCTACCATCAGCCGCGGAAGACGCAGACGCAGACGCGGACGAGGACGACGAGGAGCCAGTGCCGGACGCGGTCGAGGAGCCAGAGGTACCCGAGGCAGACGAAGAGTCGGAGGTACCGGTGGCCGTCGCGGACGAGTCAGAGCCGCTGGCACCAGAAGCCCCCGTCGACTGGGCAGGCGTGCCGGTCGAGGTGTAGTAGTTTGTGTTGATGCAGCCCTGGACACAGTCGGCGTACGCCTGGTTCTCGGAGGCCGTACCGTTGCCCTGGTCGCACGCCGCCACGCATTCGGTGGTTGCGTTCGCCTGAGCGGCGTCGGGAGAGGGGACCTGGTGAGATGAAGCGTTAGTAACGCGGGAACATGCATGTTGGCTTCGGCTTGATGGATATTGATCATTGGGGCGGGGGAAATGAACACGGTCCAGTGTCCATACGAATTGCTTCAACCTTGAGGCGATCGAGTGGCCAGGGATCACCTCGACGGTCATGCGCGTCCAAGCGGTGTACCACGACTCCGCCACAGATCCGTGTCAAGCCCCTATCGATGTATGACCCACTCGATCCGCCTGAAAAGGCAGCCGCTTCTCGTCCCCCTAGGGCTCGCCCTTCAAGGGTATGACATCGGACGTTCGTCTCGTGAGGGGAACTTACAGCAATGCACTTCGCCTGGCAGTTAACGTCACCTGTGGAACAGGCATTCAGGCAAGCAACCTCCGAGGACACGGCAGCGTCGGAAGTGGTAGTAGAGGCAACGGAGGTGACAGTTGAGGAGGAGACGTCTGTCGACTGGGCGCTGGCGAGCACGGCGAGGGCGCCGGCGACGAGGAAGCTGGTGAAACGCATATTGATTTATTTACAAGCGGGATATGGAGTGCCTTGGAGGAACGCTGGATTATAGGAGAATATAGGGCAGTTTCGAAGCGGTTGTGTCGAAACGCAAGAAGGTTCTTCAATATTGTGGTGAGCGAGTGGAGATGAACGCAACACACGAGAGATGCGACAGACAGGCAAGGCAGTCAAGAAAACATGAGACTTTCTGAAATCCAGCGAATGTGTGCCCATGGGGAGAGACGGAGATTTAAACTACAACGGGACCGGGGTTTCGGCAAGGGAAGCATCTGGGGTATATACAAGCATGGGTGGATATTGGTTTCTCTCCAGGGCTGCTCAGGTGACCCCAAGGCAGCACCACGCTCTTCTGAGAACCTCGGGCTACCAGAGCGTTCCACCATGATCCAATCTCGCTGCCGCCCATTGAATTGTAGATGGCGCCGGCATCATGCATGGATAATCTCGTGTAGAGCTGTGGACGCGTGAAAAGATGATATCTGATACGGCCTTCGGCGGGCTGGATTGGCCCAGTGAGACTCGGCCTGCTCCTTCGTGTTGATGGTCGCTTAGCCACTCCCCTCCTCCGTGTTCAGCCTGCTACATGAAGTATGCACCTATGTGAAATATGCCCAGCAGGTACCTACTTACCTGGGTAAGTAGGTCGCTAGCAGATCTGCACAGCGGGTATCGGGCTCGACCCCATATCAGATTTGGCAACTGCTCCGAGGAGCAAGCACAAGGACTCTAATTCTCTTGGGGTTGTTGATCCGTTCTCTAACCTGCCAAGGTCTTGCAGCAAGGATGAGCAGAATCCTCCCTATTCGCTCTCGCTCGCCCCTTTATATTAGCTTTTAGGTTTTGATGTTTGGGGTAAGTGGGACCCCTTTTTCCTCGTCAATATCAACGTCCACATGTGCAAGTGACCCTTGGACTTCTGAAAGCACTTTTGTCACCCACCACTGCTATGTCATATCGAGTGAGTACCTATCCCGGTACTTACTTGCCTTTCCTCTGTATACGACCACCACGTTTTCTGCGAACCTTCACTCCTTTGAGCTTTAGCCCTGGCGGCGGTACCATGGCTTCCTCGAGGCCGCTGTAGGTGTGGATGCTACCTAATCTCCAAAAGGAGGCAAAAACAAAATCCGGAGGTAAGACAAGGAGACGCAGCCGCACGTCGTGTGACCGACCTCGTGGATACACCGGCCCCGGACATTAGACTATACCGTCCTCAGACCACATTCTAAGCTCTTGCATGTATGTAGTGCTTTGGAATCACCCCAGCCATACAGGCCCGGTAGGGATCCTCGTTCCAACGTTGTCAGACAGCCGAGCCCGGAGAGCAACACACACAAACAATAGATGTTTTCCTCCTAAGTGAACGGCGTTTGGTATAAAGTAGATAATCATCGTTGAAGGTCCGGTAGAAGCTTTTGTTGGTACGTGGTTCTCTTTTTGCAACTACACTGGCTATGCGCAAACCCCGGAGACGTGACCTCCGCCTGAGTCCGAGACCAGGCCGACATCCAGAAATGCGGTGGGATTTATAGGCGTTATGCCTAGAACTCTCCACATCTCGGGAAACTTGAGAACCAGGGTTGGATTCCTACTCGTTCAGCGTATCCCCTTCTCGCTCGTAGCACTAATGACTCCACCAGCATGTCTCCTATACAGACATACACTGTCGATCTGCTGCAGTCCCACCTCACCAGGGAGCATGTGGCCTACCGTGGGGAATATCAACAGCAATTCAGCCAATGTGAACGATACGCAAGTGTCGAGTGTCACCGCGAGTTGGCTAAAGCGCCGGCACAACTAGTCTTTGTTCCACAATTATTGGTTGTGAGAGCGGTATCATAAAGTATCATCGTACATACACTGCTTTGAACTCTCGAGGTGAGACCATCCATTCGTTCCGGCTTGACACTTCTTGGCCGGTGAGCACACCTACCGCAAGGCCTTATCACGACCACTCCCCCAGAATGTCACTCACGAGAAGCCCTTGATCTACCAAGGAATGGTACCCTCCTTATTGGTAAACGTGCCCGACTCTCCATCCGGCCCCAGCGTGGCCAGCCGCACCGCATTGATCGCCCCAGTGTCCGGCGGGTTGTCCCCCGCCCAAACGTTCAGGTTCGTCACACAGTAGCCCGGGCAGTGGATGTTTATCTTCCAGTCGTCCCTGCCCTCGTAGTGGACGAAATAGTGCAGCGCCAGCTGGTTGAGGGCCGTCTTGGACGTCGTATAGTGACGGGCTTCCAGCTTACGGAACCTCATTTCGAACTTCGGGTCGGCCTTGAGACTCACGCTGCCGAGGCCCGAGCTGACGAAGACGATGCGCTTGGTCTTGTCCGACTTGTCGAGCAAGGGGATGAAGGCGTCGGTCACGATCTCCACGCCGGCGACATTTGTGTCGAGGATGCGGAGAAACTGCTCGCGGGTCGAGAGCGGCTTGCCATCGGCGGAGGGCGGGGCCCTGCCTATGGCGGCGTTGTTGATGAGGACGTCGAGGTGCCCGTGCTTTTCGCTGACCGTCTGCGCCGCTGCTGCGATGGACTCATCCGACGTGACGTCGAGGATGAGGGGTTCGACCGAGAGGCCTTCCGCTTGAAGCTTACTTGCAGCTTCCTCGATTGCCTCCTTTCTTCGTCCGGCCATGATGGCATGGTAGTCCTTGTGATCGGTTGTGAGCTTCTTCGCGATCTCGAAGCCGATGCCTTGATTGGCACCGGTGATGAGCACGATGGTTTTGGAGGAGGCGGGCATCTTGGTGGTGTTGTAGCCGATTTGGTCAAAGAGATTTAGTATTTGGATATTTGCTTGACCTTAAACGTTAGCTCGTCCTGGTACTCTTCACTAATAGCTATCGATGTAATGTCTCACAGAGAAATTTGTCAGCAGCGATCATTCAGTGCCATTCGATCACCGTACTATGCTGACGGCTTTATGGATATCTCCGTGCGGAGTATATTCCTTTGCGCCAGCTCGGGACGCTGGCGGCTCTAAGGGGCATCTCCGAGCGCGTGCGTCGTGCTGTGCGCAAGCTTACGATGTTGATGATGCGCAGTAAATCCACGAACCGGAAGCAATACGGGTCATCCAGCTTTTACCGTGCGGGCCTTTCGAACTCGGCGACTGCAGGTTCGTCGTAGCAACTTGTTCCGCAGGTGTTGTGGTGAGGCCTCGGACTAGATAACGGATTGGTGCGGAGGGGCGGCCGCCTTCTGTACCCTTCCGCACGATACCTCACCCCCGATTCGAAGTCTGGCCCCCGAGTAGCATGCAACCGGCCGGTGAAGGGATTGCTTCACACCAGCTCCGCGTCCCCAGCGTCGACCAGGGGCTTGGCATCGGACCACCTCAGAATCAGTATGTCCCCGTCCTTGCCATTCATGCTGCCGTCCTCGTCGGTTCCTCGGCCCTCCACGAGACAGTCCCTCAGCAGACGGATGAACACCGCGGTATCCAGGTCGGGCGTGTCAATCATGCTGATGTTGCCGGCTGTGTCGTTCAGATTCTGCAGGTTGGGAGGGAAGGATGAGAGGAACGAGGAGAGGTAGTGGTTGTGCAGCATCGCCTGGTGTCGCGTCGCATAGGCCAGTTCTGTCTCCGAGAGACGTGCGCGCATCATCGGCGTGGAGAGGTAGTGGAGAGTGTGTTTATCGATCTGTAGTTGCCCACACAGACGGGTGATAATGTCAGCCTCGTGTGCCCAACGCCGCCGTGGGAGCATGGCTTGGCTGTGGCAGGAGCAGCAATGTAGCTCACCTTTGCTATCCTGGCGCGTAGGTAACTGCGCACAATGTATTTGGCCCGCTCAAGCTCGGTCTGGATGACGATCAGGGCGAAGTTGGTCTTGGGGTCCATGTCGCCGGTCATGTCCTCGACCTTCTCAATTTGGGCCTTGATGCGCTCATTGAAGCGCTCGAAGAGGCCGTTGGCTGGCCACCTGTAGAACAGGAGAGGATCGCATCAGCTCCAGCTCAACCGAGAAAAGTAGTTTGGGTGTGTTCAAGGTAAGGCGCACTCTAGAAGTTCCGGGGCGCATCGCTCTGCAACCCAAGCACGCGTCAATGCCTGCAGATCGCGAGTCTCGCTCGGGATTGACTTGGTAACCGGGTCGACTTCGCGCAAAATATCGTCGATATCCATGTTCGTATGATTTGCCCCCTTCTGTCTGGTCGAAGCAGGATCGCAAGGTTGTGATATACCACCTGTATTGGGCAGGTACTCATCGAAGCCAGACCCTCCGCGAGAAACCCGTCGCGAACTTTGGGACGTGGTGCAACAATGGTGGGGCCGACGGGTACCAGGGTAGTGTGATTTATGAAGTAGGTGAACGGCTTAGAGTCCCTACATAGTAGGTATGTAAGATTGCCAAAACAGGACAAAGAAACTCGAGTACGTTTACTATAGCGAAGGATTTCTTTAAGTATACGTAAACAAACGGGTGGCTCCTGCCACACCACTACACAATACTCAATTTCACACAAGCACCGAGACCCCGAGGGCCATCATAAAGTGAAGCCATCACTAAGTTCGTAGGCTCTATATGAAACTCCCCGACCCCTCTATAAAGTTACTACATGTGCAGTTATACTAGACCTCCCTCCACCTTGAACACATAGAACAACCCGGGCAAACACCTCAACTATCTTATTCTCACGCTAGGTATATAGGTTACTCCAGGATAGCTCAACAATACTGAGAATAGGGCGTCTTAGGGTGCTCTTTTGAACTCGTTCTCACTATTGACTTATCTATATGGAAGTCTTCGACTCGGTCCGTTACAAGTCGCTAACTATAAGAGGTGACCGACCCGTTTGGGGGGTTCAACCGTGAAGTCTCGGCCCGGAACATAGACTCTATCAACTGCTCGACCCGGAGGACGGTTGGAAAGGGGAACTTCATATTTGCTTTATAGAGTATTTGATGCGAAGGTTAGTAGCGAGGCATTTTGAACAAATCGTCCTCTCCGGAGACCACTATACGGATCAAGAAGCAGGTGAACGGTTGTACCTAGGTATGTGAGATTGATGAAACAGGAGACAGATTCTCAAGTACGTTTACTATCGCGAAGATTTTCTTAAGTACACGTAAACAAACGGGTGGACCACTACACTACCACAGTAGGTACGCAATATCTACCCTAGGGTACTATACTTGCCCACTGCGGCAAGAAGCGGGGGTACTATGTCCGGACTGCCCTCCAAGGCCGACGAGTCCCGGGTATAAGTGGACAAGTCCCCGGGCTGATCATCAATGGTCGACTGACTTCAACACTATTGTCTATCCGACATCAGCCTCATTACAGCATTTTCCACCCCATCTCAGACACGACACTGTACAGTCCCCTGAGCAGCTCCAGAAATCTCGGCAACATTGAGAATTTGTGGAAGGAGGTAATAAGAAAGGCAATAACCATCGCAGAATATCATTCGCAGAGAATGATTCTCCTCAGAAACAAGTCGCCCACAACATAATACCTATAACGCCACGACGCGAGTGAACACTCGACGCTTGGAGGTTCTGTAATAACATAACAGGCTGGTATGTATCCCACACGCCGGGAGGGGGGCGGGGGGTTCAATCGCTCCCATGGCGCTTGCGCTTCAGATTCTCCTTGAAACAACTACCACCCTCAACTACCACCCTCAGGCTGTTCGGCCTCCTACCTGCCGCGCTCGCGGCGCGCCCTCAACAACGCCCTCCGCTTTCGCATGTCTCTAAGACGGGTTCTCTCCACCTCGCATCGGTCAGCAGGGTTAAACACAGACAGTCGTCGGCCCCTGGACATGGGCGGGTTGGGGTACACTATGATCTGCGGGTGAGCACAGAGGTACTCGGCTCTTCTCTCCGCGGCGCTGGATGCTGATGCTGGTGCTGGTGCTCCTGTTTGTCGTATTGGGTACCACTGCTCGGTGGTCACCCCTGAGGGGCAGCAGGGGTTGATCAAGGACTGTGGTCGTCGACTGCTGACCCCGCGCGGGTCGTTGCTGACCCCGAGCGGGTGGCGGTACTGTCTGGGCTGTAGGTAACGCAACACGTCCTCGACTGATATCTCCGCGACGGTGGACGGCGATGATGCTGGTGGTTCTGGTGGTTGTGCTCGGTGCGACGGCTCAGTGGTCACCTCTGGGTGGTGGCGGCGGCCGGGGCGGGCTCCTCGTCTCTCCTCCGACGCCAGTGGTGCCTCCTTGCCCTTGCTCTCGCGATCGGGCTTGGTGCCCGTGCCGGCCGTGTGCGATAGCTTCCGGGGAAGGCTTGGGGTCGTGCAGTTCTCGTAGCTGCCGGCGTTGTCGTCCTCGCTCGAGTTAGCGTGGTCCTCCCACGGAACGGCTTCCTCCCACGAATAGACGGTAGGAGACCGTGACTGCCGTTCTGGACCACTCCGTCTGTCGTCCTGATCGCCGTGATGGGTGGTGGGGCTCGCTCCTGGCTGGAGCTCGGGATAACATTCCGGATGATGGTCGCGACTGCAACCTTCTATCGCACCGCTAACTGAGTCCGGGTCCTGCTCCGCCGGCGCCTTTGGAGGCGAAGCACTACCAGACTGAGTAGGGGCCATGTTTTCGGACTGTGTCTAGAGCTGATGATAGAGGGTTTGATAGAATTCTCAACAACGTTCACAAGAAAGAGGCTGTGTTTCACCTGTTGCACTGGAGGAATAGATTACCGGAGAGTGGGAAAAGGCACAGAAAAGCCCAAACCTAGGAACCGCGGCACCATATATATCACATTTCGAGTATCCGTCAATTTCTACTAGCAACTGATACCTACCCGTACATTGGCTGCAAATGCTTTCACAGCTAATAAGCTTAAGCTGGATCACCTCAAGGCTAATGGATCTGACGAATAGCGCCGGCTTGTTTAGGACGGACCGTACTGTCCACGGGCGCCGAGTCCCATGACGCTCGTCCTGAAGGACATCGGGTGGTAGTAGGCATACCTAGGTAGCAGTAGATATAATGATCTCACTTGCGAGAAGTTCTGGCTGTACTCTCTAGTACTTGTATTACACAGTAGCACTTGGTCCCTTCAACAAGTCGGTATCCTTCATGCAGGGGACGTCCTAATCTGCTTTCCTTCGGGCTCCCGTAGAAACATGAAGGGTGGTCACCAGTGCATTGCACGGCCATATCTAGGTATGTTGTAGCGTCTGAGCAAGGTGGTTCGCGGCAAGTGGCGGGATCCAGCTAGCGCTGCTAGTTGACTGTTGCAAGAGAGAGAAAAACAACGCACGGGGTCCGAGGCATCTGTGTAAATTTAATTAACCTTCTATTGAATCTGAGATGTTCTGCTAGACTACCCTTAGTGGAGGAATTGCTATACATGTCCTTTGCTCGTCGTTCTCGGGTGGGAGGCGTAGCGCATCTCGGGACCGAATCAGGCGTCCGTCGTCCAGCCAAAAACCTCGACACTCACGTTTCACCCCCGGGAAGAGACATAAGGACGGGAAAAAGTAAGAACCAGGCGAGGTTACACAACAATGATACAAGCAAAAAAGGGCAAAAAATGAATGATGAGACTGGGACTTGAACCCAGGAGGATTGCTCCACCAGGAATGGTGTTAAGGTAACCTTAACCTGGCCTGTGATGTTGTTAGTGATTTGAATTCAGGAGCTTGAAGAATGAATGTGAACGTACGCCATAACCAACTCGGCCATCTCACCGACTAATTGTTGGAGTTGAGTTTGGCGGTGGTACCTATGAGTAGGAGAACGTGGGCGGGCTGGCTGGGCATGGTCATGAGGGAGGGTGGAAGACACCGAAATATCGATAGCGGTTGTACAGGTATAGGGGGACAGAGACATTTGATGTACGTCAATTATATGTTTCAGTAGCTTATTGGAAGACAAATGGAACGGAACTTCCTACTTGCTCTCAATATCCATCACAGGTGTTGCTGCTCTTCCTCGATTGTATTTGTAACAATGTATAGTAAATCAAACCACGAAAGTCTCTGTGGCATGTGCTGCGCTGTATCTATACAATGGGCACCCTTCCTTATGATATGGAGAGATAGAACGTGTGACGGATGAAGGAAGCTATGTCTACTTCAATATGAACGTTATGGGGCAAATAGACCGGAACAGCAGAAACGAGCCATGTATGATTTATCCCATGGACACCTATCGACACACAAGGGGGGAAATCCAAAAGCAGGCAACAATGCTCCGTTTATTACAAGAAAAGACAGCTACACAAACAATCATAACCCAGAGAGCTCCATTTTACTCCTTTGGCAACAGTTCCGGTGGCACATACCCCTTCGTCGGTAAGGAACCACTCGCCACCACGGTAGCATCATCACCATCAAGCTCGGGATCATACTCCTCATCCTCCGTCCGGACGACCCTCACATCCGCTCCCGCATTCGTCTTGACGATCGTCTCGTCGCCCATCCCCCCATCCCTGCGATCATCACCGTCCTCTTCACATCCGGCCTGGGAGACCCTCTCGTACGAACCTCCGTCCCCACCAGTGTCGTCGCCATCGCCCTTGGGCGACTGCATCTTGATGAAGCTGTCGATGATGTAGTACTGCAGGCCGTTCATGATGAGCGGGAACAGCATCATGACGAACACGATCTGGACCCTCTCGTTGCCCTCGGTCCACTTCAGGGCCCAGTCGCCGATGCGCGAGATCCAGGGCATGGTGAGGAAGATGATGAGCACGCAAATCTTCATCCCGAACAGCCCGCAGAAGTAGATGACGGACTGCTTTAGCCACCACCACACCTTGGGCGGGCTGCCGTAGTTGCCGGACTGGATCGACTCGCGCGGTTCGCCGAGGCGGGTGTAGGATACTAGGCTGGTGAAGATGCGGAGGAGTAGGATCAGGATCGGGATGCCGATTGTTGTCTGTAGCAAGCGTTTTAGTATGATTCAACGAGACCATGGTCCAATCCAGGAGATCAGGATAACTTACGTCAATGGCAAGGTTCAAGAGGTAAAACGAGCACGGGTTCGGCGTGAACTCGTCGCTCGGCCGGCCATCCCCCGACTCCGCTCTCCTCAGCAGCATCGTAGAGACAGACCGCACGGCCGCGACGGTGGCAGGCTCGACCTTAATGGAAAACCGGCCGCTCGTCAACATGGACATGAAGACGTTCGCGGCGTGGACGAGCACCGAGCCGAAGACCTGCTTCGACACGTCGAAGAACCAGATCTTGACGGGCCGCTGGGGCCTCTCCCGCCACCTCTTGTAGACCAGCGACATCATTGCCAGCCCGCCGAGGGCGAGCTGCACGAAGACCGCGAACGAGCCGAGGAGCCGGCACTCGCTCTGGTCGTCGTCCTTGGGCCCCCCGAACGCCATCGCCGTTGTTGTTGGTACTGGGCTCGTCATGACGCTGACCCCATCGACGCCCACTGGATTCGGGAGGGGTGCGTTTGGCGCGGCCGTCGCTATGGAGAAGAAGGCGGCGGATGTGGTGGGTTGCGGAGTCACGATTTCGCGGAAGATGTGTTTTATTGCACCGTTGGTCCACGCAGACATGAAATCGGCAAAAGAAACCCGATCTCGCAAGATGAGGTGTTTGATCGTGTTGGGAAACTGGCTAAGATATGTGTATAATACTGGACCTGCGCGACTACGTCAGAGGCGAATGCGGGACGGGTCGACCTTCGTAATATGTTCTCTGGTTTCAGCAGCCGGGTCGATAGTGTAGTCTACTGTTGTTGAAAATTTCGTCGGCGATATCAATAAAAGTAGGGAAAGGAGGACTATAGGAGAAAAGTGGAAAATAGCAGAGAAGCAAAGATGCTCTGGTGTCACTACCTCCAAGGAGATGAAGTCCATTCACCTCGTCACAGATCGAGTGTCACCTGGCAGCCTAGCCAAGGAGGAACAGAGGCGCATGCACGCACAAGCTCACAAAACGGCGCGTGAGGCGGAGGCGCAATCCAGCAAACCTTCTAAACCGGGGGGCGACCCAATCCTGAAACGCCAGCAATGCCCTGATTCGCAGGCCAACTGATAGTGTTACAGCCCCTAGAGCGAAAGAGGGTCTGGGGCTTGCGGGCACCCTGCTAAGCTTATTATGTGTAACCTTCTTTCGACGCCGCCATTCATCTGCCGAGGATATAAGGCTTAACGCAGTGCTCAACATATGGCAATGGCATTTCAATGAAATGCAAAAGCGTTATTTATGGTATTGAGCAACGGCTCGGGCAGATGTCGCTGAGATAGGCACTCTCGTATCCCAAGCGAAGGGGGCCTTGGTTTAGGCGCTGGCCGGATGTGGGTAGTTTACGGTCAGACACGAGTTTATGGGTCGCTTGGCCCTGAGGCCTGAGCGATGGCACGTTCCTCCATACGGCACAGCGAGATCAACATATGTACTGCCGTAGGCCCACGTCGCGGGCGAGCGATTCTCCATTATTGATGCTGTTAGGTGGCTGCCTTCGGCCAGAGGCTCCAGTATACGCAGTCAGTCATAAGAAATACGAAATAGAGACCATCATGATCTCGATTTGCGGATTCTAAGTCAATATGCCCTGTCACGGCATAGCACAACCTTCGCTCCGATGAATAGCTCGATTGTCCTCGCCAAGAGAATGAGAATCGGTCCAACGGACAGTAAAAACGGTAATAATAATAAAAAACGCCTCGCAGCCGTCCGCAAGTAGAGAATGAAAGAGATGTCCCTTGAGTGCCAATCTAATGTCGAGACAACGGAGCAACGCCCCTTTGTTCCTAGTAATGAAAAGACTCATCCGGTCGAAGTCGAGAGTCATCGGTCGCATAACAGTTGAATTTGTCGAGCAGAGCCGACGTCGATATCGCACAGTCCCGAGTCCTTCGCCTGAAGAGGCCGCCGTGAGGTTTTGTTCATCTGGCGTGTCCAAATCAAGCGCATTCAGGGACCGTCGGGAGGAGACCACGAATGAAGCCGGAGAATGATCTTGGAGACCCCCCAGTCTTCATGGTGCTCGGCTTGCCCTTTGTAGGCGTAGGAATCGGTCGTGGAGCCGATTTAGCCGGGGAGGAGGGTGTGGTATGATGAGACGGGCCCGCAGGACGTGTTGTTCGCAGGTGCTTATCCCGAGGCCCGTCGGATTGTCAATCGATACCGTGCTGCTTCTTGAGCTGAGCTAAATTCTCCTTGCGGGCTTCGAGGTCCTCTTTTGACTTGACCATCTTCTCTGGCTGGTGATATAGTACTGTGATGTCCAAGTTAGTACACTCTTGTTCGTAGATGAGGATGAGGACAGTCTTGTGTAGACATACCGACAAGGTAGCGACCCTGGAAGTTGAAGCCGTTCAACTTGTCGCACGCCTGCTTCGCATCCATGACGTCTTCATAGACAACGAAGGCAGTGCCCTTGGTGTTGCTGGCAATGCCTTGGCGGACCTGACTGTAGAGGCGTCAGTATACACTTCGGAAGCGAGGGCAAGGAAATCGAGCAGCCAACGTACCGGATTGGTCCGTACTTGCCGAAGAGCTCGAAGAGCTCCTCCGGTGTTACGTTGTAGCTATCGAGGCGGTCAGCACCAATGTCGTTGAACGTGGGGGTTGTTACTCGACAACGAACCTTAGATTCTTGACGAACAAAGCTCTAGATATAGCCACACCTGTTAGTACAGCTCCTCAACAACGATCAGGGGCAGGTCAAGTCAAGTCAAGTCAAGGCTTGTGATGTGTATCAAGATACCAGCTAGCTACTATGACCGTTGTATCTCGTGTCGTCTGCACTCAGGAAGAAGTGGAGATAGTGATAGGCAATAGCAGCCTGCCTGGCCTGTGATGTGTGACTGCAATAGATCTACGTACCGATTTACCTCCGGCGCGAGTTTACCGGCGCGACTCATATCTTGATGGCCGTGTCTGCTTGTACTTCCACGGTAGGTTGGTCGGAAGTTGATGAAGTTGTTGGTGGTGTTTCGATGAGGTTTGGGGTGTCCAACGGACGGATGTGTACGGGAGAAGGAAGCGAGTGAAGGCTGCTGGCTGGCGCAGACGGCGATTTCTTGGTCGGGATAGCGCCCCCACTTTGGATTCGCACGTGCTCCGTTTTTAACGGGCCCCGGTGCACCTTCCTCGAAAACAATTGCCGGCCGCTCGGTCTCGGAGCTGAATACTCGGAGCAAGTCAATGACTGGCATACACACGTGTTTACTCAAGTGCGTAGGTTGCACCAGAGTCTCAGTCAATATTTTATTTTGAGAAAATAAATGAACATTCTCTCGATGACAATGATACTGTGTCAATAAATTCCTCACCACTAGACTAATCATAGATCCCGAAAGCGTCGTCACCGACTTTGTATGACGTAGCCCAGATCGGGTAGAAAAGAGGGTTAGGGTTGTGGCTCCGGTTCTTGACGGTTGCCTGCCGGGCGCCTGCCGTTGCGCGGATCTTGAATGCACTATCACTCGGTCAACAGTCCGTCTACTATAGACGAAGAATCAGGCAGTGATTGCCATAGATCCATAGAGGGAGAGGCTCAAAGCTTCGAGTGTGTTGGTACCTGAAATGTCTTGGGCTATATTATCTTGTAGCTATGTGTAGATGGTCCCCGGAATCTGGTTGTTACCAGGGGGGTGCGCCGCGTGTTCTGGATGTTCACCGCAGATAGTACCGGACAGGCTCCCTCCACTTTGATTGATTGAATGCCTTGCGCCTCGAACTGCTTCTGGACCTCTTCCGACTCCTGGCTTCCCTCCACCTCCACTCGACAGCACTTTGTACACAAGACAAGTAATCCATTCCGCTCGTCACTTCGGATTCGTCCTCGAGCAATTCCATTCTTTTCATCTAGGGACGGGTCTTCTAGGACCAATCCGGCTCGCAACCTACGAGCTGAAAGAGGACCAGATCCGTGACCATGCCATCGCTCACTCAGCCTCCGACGAAGAAGAGGCGGCATGATGACCACGATGCCAACGGCGAATACCAACTATTGTATGGAAATATACACACCGGGCACTTGTTTCCGCCGGCTGACAAGCCCTTTCTCAGCCCTCAGGACTTTCACCACGACTTCTACCAGCAACACCACGGAACGCATCCGAGAAGGATCATTCAGATCTCCAGCCCGCTGGCAAAGAAGATCCGGATGAGCACAGAATGGGCTGGCGGTGAATGGTCTGGTGATGAAGACCAAAGGCAGGCACAACTTGCACCCACACTACGATACAACCACTCGAGGTTACCAGTTGCCACCAAGTCTGCCCCCAAAACGACAACGACGACGACGACGAATCACTTGCTCAGTCCTTGCCACATCTGCCACCGAAAACCCACGAAGAAGAACGAGCTAGACTCCTATGCCGACTGCGAGGGCTGTGGCGAGAGGACATGCTACGTCTGCATCCGGGCATGCTTGGGCTGGAACACAACAACACACAATGCCATATCAGGCTACGAAGTTTTGATGAGGGATCAGGATAGCAGGGAGGACAAAGACGAAGATTTAGAGCTTAAACACTTTGACTACTCATACAGCATGGAAGACGCACCGGCCGGAGACAATCAGGAGCACGGCCCCCAGCGGAACGACCTAGCACCGGACCAGGACCCTACAAATAGGGGTGGCACGTGGGAAGATGGAAACAGAGGCCATCGAGGAAGGATTTGCAGCCAATGCTGCGTCGAGAAGGGCCCCGAAGGAGAAGTTATCTGCCTCGGCTGCCTAGAAAGTTGAGAAAGTCAGTAGACTTGAGGAAGACGAGAAACACTTTTTCAACGGCAGGTCCAGAAAGACAGCGCGCGCACGGAAAGGAGACATAAGGGGGCAACAGGAACACAGTCTCGAGACGTATCATGGGCTCAGGATGCACTGTTACGCAGCCGATGAGGACTGTGGGCCATGCAAGCAATGCTATCGCACCAGCGGACACAGCGAGCCGCTTCCATGTCCCAACTTGCGATTGTCATCGAACAGCAAGGAGGACGTCGGCGCTCTACACATCATGTGTCTGCTATTGGTGATGCTGCAGGGATCAATATCATAGCGTGGGAATGAATAATGGCAATGGTTTTGGGCAAACGCTGGAGGGAAGAAATATGTAGATACCACGAAGACCATTCGATAATACAAAAGCCAAGGGCATATAACCATCAACACGGTCATCTTTATGCTGTCTAACGTGAACCTGCCGAGCAACTCCGTGGTTGTCCCATATCCATACATGCACACAAGCCATCCCAATACCATCATCACGCCCCAACCACCACTCCCCGATGCATTCAATCTAATTGTACTGCATGTACGACGCAGTAGAGTTGAACTTCAAGTTGCCCTTGATGACCTTCTCTACTGCACTCAAGAAGTCCTTCTCCGTGGCAACCTTTCTCCTCGCCCGGATGGCGTACATGCCTGCCTCGGTGCACACACTGCGCAGCTCCGCACCCGTGGCGTTGGGGCACAGCCGGGAGATCAGCTCCCACCGGATATCCCGCTCGACGGACATACTCTTGGCGTGGATGCGGAGAATGTTTGCGCGGCCCTCGAGGTCAGGCAGAGAGAACTCGATCTTTCGGTCGATACGGCCGGGTCTCATGAGAGCAGGGTCAAGCGTTGACGGACGGTTGGTCGCGAACATGACCTTGATGTTGCCTCGGGCGTCGAAACCATCCAGCTGCGTGATCAATTCCAGCATCGTCCGCTGCACCTCGTTATCACCTCCCGCACCGTCGTCGAATCGCGCACCACCAATGGCGTCGATCTCGTCGAAGAAGATGATGCAGGCCTTCTTGGTCCGGGCCATCTCGAATAGCTCCCGCACCATCCGTGCACCTTCACCTACGTACTTCTGGACCAACTCACTGCCGATGACACGGATGAAGGTGGCATCTGTTCGGTTCGCCACGGCTCGCGCGCACAGGGTTTTTCCTGTACCGGGTGGCCCGTACAGCAGTGCTCCCTTGGGTGGATCGATACCGAGGTTGACGAAGCGCTCTGGTGAGAGCAGGGGCATCTCGACGACCTCTCGCAGCTTCTCGACCTGCTCCTTGCAACCTCCCACATCTCCGTACGTAACGTCGGGCTTCTCCTCCACCGTCATCATTGTAACGCTCGCGTCGATCTTGGGCGGGAGAGGCAGCATGATCTGGTACTTGTTGCGGTCGACACCGACACGCATGCCCTCCTCGATATCGGTGGGGGACACACGCTCTCCCAGCTGTACGACGAATTTGGCGATCTGCTTGACGTTGATGACGTACTTGCTCTTTGTATCGTCTCTCTCGTCGGGAATGATCTTTGTGCACCGCGCTACCTGAAGCGGTTGCTCTTCTGACATTCGTTGGCGGTCGGCGGGGACATCCCAGAGATGTGGTGGTGCGAGACCGGTGTCCGACTCTTTCACTCCGATCTTCTCATCGACGCTCTGTTGCCTCTCTTTTATTTGCTGCTCGAGCTTCTTGATGGCGGCTCCATACGGCGCCGCGCCGTACGTCTTGAGGACCTGAATATCCCTGGAAGACTGTCAGCAACAATGTGTCGCAGCTATAGTCGGTCGGTCGGGTACGAACTCATCGGAAAGCGGTGTGATCTTCTTCTCTTCTACCTCATCGTCGGCATATGTCTTCTTGTACTTCTCCCAGTTCGACCCGGTGGCAGACGGCTGTCGTTTGTTAGCACGGGACAGCTGCACCTGAGCCGCGTTGGCAACATGCTTACCATTCTGGCTGATGTTGGGGCTCAGAGGCTCCCTGAGAAAGGTTGATTAAGGGGGAATAGAGGTCGAGAATGGACTACTGCTGCACGAGGAGGAGGTGTGATGAAGGTTGAAAGTGTTGTGGTTGTTGGAGGTGACGTTGATTTGCAAGGGGCGGCTTGGATGGCTTGTTAGAAACGATGGCGCTGCCGTAATCTGAAGTTGCCTGCTGCTCTGCGGCACACTGCTGGGAGCTCTGATGCTCCACACGTACCCTGGCAGCACCCCCCCTTCGGGTCCCCTGGACCCCTGTCCACCTCAGTGCCTGTGAGGCTGACTGGGGCTAGACTGAATCGGATTTAGGTGGACCCCACGTCGAAAAATCCCAGGTCGCGCTTGCTGTCTACGA
Organism: Cytospora leucostoma; assembly: GCA_003795295.1. NCBI lineage: Eukaryota > Fungi > Ascomycota > Sordariomycetes > Diaporthales > Cytosporaceae > Cytospora > Cytospora leucostoma. The sequence continues at coordinate 420,114 of LKEB01000001.1, read as the reverse complement.
GGGGTGTTCTGGAAAGTTGAAGGCCAGAGCTTGGGTTCATACAGCGAAAGTCGACACGACACCTTCACCACACCCCCTTTCGTCCCTCAACCCCCACCATCTCAGATACCCAATAAACACAGCAAAGATGGCAACCACAGCACAGGCACCAGCAGCTTTCGGAAATGGCGGAGGCACTTTCAAGGTAAGTACTGAAGCTCCCTAAAGCTTCGAGGAGCTGGCATCTGATAGCGGTCTAGAATAAGGAGAAGCCCATGGCCGTCCGGTCTTCCAACATCGTCGCCGCACGAGGTACGTGTTGACCCTCTTCGCCCTTCTACTACTACTACTACAGGAACACACCCAACTGACAATATGTCAAAGCTGTTGCCGATGCGATCAGGACCTCCTTGGGACCGAGGGGTATGGACAAGATGATCCGAAGCGGAAAGGGCGACACCATAATCACAAACGACGGTAGCACCATGCTGCAGAGCATGTCGGTCCTTCACCCTACAGCTAAGATGCTCGTCAACCTCTCCAACGCACAAGACGTCGAGGCCGGTGACGGTACAACATCAGTCGTCGTCATCTGCGGTGCACTCCTCGGCGCTGCCGACCGCCTGCTGTCAAAAGGCATCCACCCTTCCGTCATATCAGAGTCCTTCCAGCGGGCAGCGGCTGCCGCCGTACAGGTCCTCCACGATATGTCACAACCTATCTCTCTCTCAGACAACTCCGCCCTCCTCCAAGCCGCGAACACTTCGCTGTCCTCCAAGATCGTGTCCCAGTACGCGAACCTACTCGGCCCCATGGCTGTCAACTCCGTGACAAAGACGATAGACCTCAAGACGGCCGACAACGTGGATCTGAACAACATCCGTGTCATTAAGAAGGTTGGCGGCACTATCGAGGACAGTGAGCTGGTTGACGGACTTGTCCTCACCCAGCCCGTAATCAAGAACGCAGGCGGCCCTATACGTATGGAGAAGGCCAGGATCGGTCTCATCCAGTTCCAGCTCAGCCCGCCCAAGCCCGACATGGAGAACACCATTTCCGTCAACGACTACCGACAGATGGACAAGATCGTGAAGGAGGAGCGTATGTACCTGCTGAACATGGCCAAGAAGATCAAGAAGGCCAAGTGCAACGTCCTGCTTATCCAGAAGTCTATCCTCCGTGACGCCGTCAACGACCTGTCTCTGCACTTCCTTGCCAAGCTCAACATCCTCGTTGTCAAGGACATCGAGCGTGACGAGGTCGAGTTCATCTGCAAGTCTACTGGCTGCAAGCCCGTCGCGGATGTCGACTCCTTCACTGAGGACAAGCTGGGCAGCGCTGACCTCGTCGAGGAGGTGCAGTCCTCCGGTTCCCGCACTGTCAAGGTCACCGGCACCAAGTCCGCTGGCAAGACCGTTTCCGTCGTCGTCCGTGGCGCAAACTCCATGATCCTCGACGAGGCGGAGCGCTCCCTGCACGACGCGCTGTGCGTGGTGAGGTGTCTGGTCAAGAAGAAGGCCCTGATTGCTGGTGGTGGTGCGCCCGAGGTCGAGATCGCCGCACAGCTGTCTAAGCAATCACGAGAGCTCACCGGCACGGAGTCGATCTGCTGGAAGGCCTTTGCCGATGCGATGGAGGTTATCCCCACAACATTGGCCGAGAACGCAGGACTGAACCCTATCAGAGTCGTCACAGACCTGCGACACAGGCACGAGCTGGGCGAGAGGAACGCGGGTGTGAGCATCAAGAGCGGCGGTGTCAACTCCAACATAGCCAAGGAGAACGTGCTGCAACCGCTGCTGGTGAGCACGAGTGCCATCGAGCTGGCGGCCGAGACGGTCAAGATGATCCTCAGGATAGACGACATTGCGCTGAGCAGGTAATGCGATGATGCCAGCAGGGAGATGAGGTAGATAATGCAAAAGGAATGTACCAATTGTACACAACGCATGAGATATACAAAATACCCTGGCGTGATGTGAGGCTGCGGGTATCTGGTGACAGCAAGGCACATGGTAGATTGGCCTAGTCGCTAGACTTTATAGAGCAAGAGGCTAGTAGAGGCGAGGGCCAAGGCGTGCCAAATATCACCGTATTTCTCCATGTCGGATTGTTGACTGCAAGCTCCTCATTGCAATGCGTATGTGTAGTACTGTAGGTGTAGTAAGTATAGTAGGTGTAAGTAGTATGGCTGTGTCGGTTAAGATCAGACTCACAATTACATTACTCCCATGAGATGCTATCACAATTCCTCCACTAGTCTGCAAATAAATGTACTATACAACGCCGTCGACTCCTCATTGACAACAAGACCGACGGTAAGATAGCCACAACCTCGTCAGCTCGCTGTATAGTGCGCTCTGGAGTCACCTCCCGGCGCCAAGGCAAAGTGTTGATGCCCTCACGAAGGCCTCCATCCTACGTGTCAAAAATGAGCAAACAAAAAACACCCCGTGGGCTCCTTCGAGGGAGGCCACGGTCACGAAAATCCTAAGGGGCTTTTTGCTGATTCTTCACTTGAACCCCTGGCCTTGAGGCTGGGAGTGGTACAGGTGGGTAGGTAACTGTGAGAGGTTCCTTGGGTAGGTGTAGCTGGCCACTTGGCCACTACACCAGCTCGCCTCTACGTTTAAGTGATGGGGGCATGCTGATGTTTATATGGAGAGGAAGGAGGGGGGTAACCTAAAGTTTCTGTGGCCTGCCGTAGGTTGTTCCAGTTACCCAGGTGGCCGTCTAGTCTGCGGTAATCTTTGGCCAGCAAGATTCAACGATATCTTCAACCGCCATCTCGACTAGGATGCATTTACTGACCGTAAGGCAGCGCAGCGGAAGCGTTGCAGAATGTTCCCGCCCTTCACCTCGCTTGTAGCCTTTAGGAGATCAGGCACGATATCAACAATAACAACTTCCCCAGAGTGAGATAAGGCCACAGCAAACATATTGGAATACGCGTCGATGTCAAGACTGACAGGAGGGCCGAAACCGTACCTGAGAACCGCGAATGTACTCAAGCTTTGGTCAAGATAGTTGCACGGTTCCTATGAAATGCCGACAAACGTCACTGACGATGTTCCCTCCAGATGTCAACTCCGTGCATCCCCTTACGCAATCGCTGATATACTTGAAGAGCTTGAGTCCCTATTGATTTCCTTAGCCACAGTGAAGTCTTAAGTCATTATTGGTCACAAAAGTCTCGATGGATTTTCATCTACTTGTGGTGCATTAGAATTGCCTCTTCGCATACCTACTACCAAGTTATTAGTTGATTAGCATCTATCGATTTCTATATGGTACATTTGGCCATCGCATAGAGAAGAGACCGAATAACATCTGCACAATGTTCCCATGAGGTCTGAACTGCAGTCAACACTGTGACCGATTTGCTGATATGCTATCGTGCCGGGTCGTTATAAGACTTCCATGTGTACATACTACGGAAACCGGGCGGACGATGTCCTTCGCCGACGCCATTCTACATGATGCATGTATGCTTTGCATCTTGATTTGCCAAGCACGATTTATATATTATTGTAGGTTGGCTAAGAAAAACTACAAGATGTCTCTCTTCTGTCCTTCGCCGTAGGGATATCACCATCGGACGTTCGTGGATATCGAAAGCCATAACATGGTGTAGCCTTCCATTCGCAGGAGCTCAGTGAATGGGCTTTCCCATATAGCGAAAACACAACAAACAGACGGAGGAAGGTTATTGCTATGACATCTGTAGTCTCCACGTCGTCCCCATGTACTCCTCTGCTTCTTCCAGGCAGTGTCTGAGGAAAACGTGACCTTATGTGCCGCGCATCTCGCTGACTGTAGTTAAACTTCTCAACAATACCGCCTGGCCTACGAGGTCGAAAGTGTAGGCCTGGTGTGGTGTTGTCGTCTTTTACCATGTAATAATTGACGATCTTGTGCAGAATGGCGTCTTCCGATCGACCCCTGTTCGATATTGCAAGCCACAGCGCCTGAAGGGTGAACGATGTTCAGACCGTCGTGCCTTCAACGGCTTGATATGTATTAGAAGGTGTCGTTCCTTAGGATTTTGGCGTATATGCTTGCCATTCGACTTTCGCGGTTCACGAAAATAACGAGCCCGCTTGGCAATCCCTACAACTTATGGCCTGAAATATTATGTCCTTAGTAGACAGCTGTTTTAGCCCAACAGAAATCTGGTGAAACTTACACCTCGCGGGTCCATACGGCTAGAGACCAATAACATCCGCTCTCGTAACCTCCCACCTACGATACACAGCTACCTCCGCCCGCCTGCACCCTCTACTCCCCATATAAATATCAGTAAGCCCCCATCACTTCAACCGTAGAGGCGAGCTGGTGTAGCTGGCCAAGTGCTGGCCACTTGGCCAGCTACACCACCAAGGAACCTCTACAATCACCTACCCACCTGTACTATTCCTAGCCTCAAGGCCAGGGGTTCAAGTGAAGAATCAGCAAAAAGTCACTGGGCTTTTCGTGACCGTGGGTTCCCTCGAAGGAGTCTGCGGGGTGTTTTTTGTTCTCTAGTCCATCACCATACGATGGAGGCCTTCGTGGTGCCGAATGCCCTTGCTTTTGCCTTTCCTGGTAAACTAGTTGTTCTTTTTAATTCCACTCAAAAAAAACATGTAAAGCGACGGACGGTACCTGACGGATCAGTTGGGAGGGTATATATACACACAATGTGAGGTTGTGCCGCGTGTCAATCTGGAAATTTCGATATGGCGCCTGGGCGGGGAGCGTCTGCAGGACGTCGGGCATGCGTCTGGGTTACATAGTCAACCTGGCGCAAAACGAATTGCTTACCTGACCAAATATAATGCAGTTTCTCTGTGCCCTTAGTCACACTCAGCTAGGATTTCAGCGAGGCGAGGAATATACATGGATTCACTGGAAAGAGGATGCGAGGAGAACCAGTCCCGCATCTTCAGGTCAAGCTGGAAGGCAAACTCCACGGCCACCTCGACGACTGCACGATGTGGTAAGATCGCGACTATCGAATCATAGCCACACTGATGTAAAACGGAGTTTCGAACCTGGAATTCGCTGACTACGGCCCTCTTCAAGGAATCCCTTCACACGCCCTACCACTGGGACTCAGGGCTCTCGCCCTCCCGAGGAAGCCTTCCTACGGTGGCACACAAATAGGTCTCCAAACCTTCACTGGAGTAGTATCTTCCCTGTGCTTCGGCAGGCACCTGAACTCGGCAGACGCCCCAAGCACTCTTGGACACCCAAGGCTGACTCTCTACTTCGCATAGTCGTTTTTGTCAGGGCCTCTCGGGTCCCTTGACACTGATCATATCGACGGCCCCGTCGCCACTTCCTGTGTCCATACCGATGGATATGATGTCCAGCGCTGTTGCTACCGCAATGACCGCGGCTGAGTGACGTCCCTCAGTTTCTCGAATGGATCCCATGATCGTTGTGGTGCAGCTGCCACTGAAATGCGTAGACTTGCAGATCGAGTCGTCCTAGTCCTGTCGATAACACCTTTTCTCTCCGAGGTCCAGGCTCATCGTGGGCAATAACACCGGTTCCCAGACATTTGTAGGCCGTAATTCCCAGTTGCTGTAGTAACCCACAATGGCCACCCTAATTGATATAAGGCTCACACATGCTTTGTGGGGCTATTTTGGTACTACATGAATAGCAATACAAGTGCCAAGGCGAAAGCGTAGAAGCCAAAGCTGTGAAAAAAGGGATTGGCAAGATGAGAGCTTCACCACGCATCATCCTCGCCAAGCGAAGGTTATGTGCAGGGCGTTAAATCGCATCTCATCTTGCTACCGTTCTGGGCACAAAGGTGCGGAAAACTTCGGCGTCGAGGGCAATTCTCTTTGTGACATTGCGCGCAGGTAACATCACGAAGGAGGCCAAAAGGCCAGGAGTATGATCACTGGAATCGTGTACAGGCGAGTCGGATCCGGATCCGACAGCGGAGATCGAATCGTCAAAGCATTTACCGTAAGTTGCCAGGCGATGGACGGGCCGCTGTGGGACTCGAAAAGGGTCCCATGTCCGTTGGACAGTCCACTTGGGGCATATCTAGGCTGCCGGGGGTTACGACTTACATACCTATCTACCCTAGGGTACCTAAGGTGGTGTCAGGGAGCACCATGATTCCAAGGTGCATGCAAGGCTGGCAGGACAGTTCTTGACATGACTCACCGGCGAAGCTCACTGAGATTTGACTGGGTAACGGCGACGCTTGGTATCGGGTCTTCTCGTAGGGCGTTGGCCAGAGGATGGCACGGATGGTTAAAGTACAGGCCCGATGGTGTCTGATATCATTGTACTGACGGCATGATCCCTCCGATGTCCAATGTAGCGGCTAGCAATCAGTTAAGGAAGTGTCACATCTGATGGCGTCGTCAGTCCGTTCTGAGTGCAATGCAACGGAGAAAGGAAAGAGGGAAGGATGGAGGGCATGTGAAGTATCCAAGGTTGAGGTTGGGAGGATGGGTTGGGCGCATATGGGGGTTCTGTTAGTCCTTATCGATAGCTTTAGCAGTGGGGCACTCCAGGCCTTAAGTCCGGTAATGCCGCTGGTTTACCTCTACTATCAGATGCTACTTGCATTCCTGCATGCGTCTGCATCCATCTGCCTGCATGAGCTGGACCTCGGGAACCTGACGTGACATTATCCGCACGCCCTGAAAATCAACCTAATCCCTATTCATGCCTTTTGGTCATTGTCCCTTGTAATAGTACAGTTGAGAGCGGGACATCAAATACGATCTAGTCGTCCACCGGATTGAATATAATTCTGTACTCCCGAGATTGAACCTCCACACGACTTGGTCCTTCTCACCACTCACCAGTGAACCTCGCAACAGCCGCAGCGCAGCACAGAGCGACCGTGCGTAACCGTCTTCATTCACAGTGTCTCCCTTGTTCCCGCCGGCCCTGCTATTACTGCAGACTGCAGCCAGTGACCCCGCGATACAAGGCAGCAAGGCAGCATATACAGCTTACGCCAGTAAGTCGTGCACCTCAAGCTGTGCACCGCGCCGGATTGCTGGCTGCCTGTGAGATACCTCTGAGCTGTCGCCAAGTGCTCAAGGGCTGACGAATTCGTGGAATTACGAAGAGCTGCCTTGCTGTTTCACGCGCACTCGGTTTCACGCCCATCTCCAGCGACACCACCTTCGCCATTCACGAAACCCCAGCGCCACATTGACTTCAGCCCGAAGAAGCTATCGGAGCAATTGAAAGCCTGCCATATATCGCCGGCGCACCCCATAGGCGCCGGAAGCCTTAGCGATACTTCACTTCAGGCCTACAGATTCTGGTTCCCGGCTTGAATAGCAAGGATGACGCCTACAAATCCGTCGACTACGCCTTATGCCGGGGTCCGCTCACCGGACCAACTCCGTGTTGTTCGCAGGCGAAACAGAGTGCCCCTGAGCTGCTACCCGTGTCGGTCAAGGAAGCTCAAGTGCGACCGGAGCCATCCATGCAGCAATTGCGTCAAGCGGGAAGGTGTTGACACACTGTCTTGCTCCTATGCAACTCCCGCTAATCGCAAAAGGAATCAGAACCAACATGGCAGCACCCCTGACGACATGCAAAATCGCATCGACCGTCTCGAAGGTTTGGTGCTGTCCCTGATGCACGGAGGTGCCAGTCTGTCGCCAACGGAAGCGGCTGCAGCTGCCGCCGCCGTGAGCGCAACCACTCGAAGCTCGAATTCCGGCCCTGGTGCGAGTGCCTCGACTCCATACTCCGATTCTGTAGGTATGGGGCCGGACGATGGAGACATGAGAGACGACCGCGACGAGGATAGTGATATCGATGATGGTCTGGCCAACTCTCTAGGCGTTCTTAAAGTGGATGCTGACAGGGGTAAGTCCATGTATATTGGGCAAGAGCACTGGCATACAATGCTTGCCGATATTGCTGAGGTCAAGAACTACTTTATAAACCACAAGAAGGATTTGGAAAAGAGCTACGAGAAGGTGCTCTCAGGCAAACCAGCGACCGCTCGGGATGGACCTACGTTCTTGACGGGGGCTCCGCCAGCGACAGATATCGAACTGAGGGCAGAGCTACCTCCAAAGTCAGCTGTGCTGACACTTTGTGGCCGGTATTTCAACTCGATGGACAATGCCGTCAACATTATCCATGCTCCTAGTTTTCACCAACAATTACGTGCACATTGGCAAGATCCGTCCAAGACACCGATCATGTGGCTTGGCCTGCTTTATGCTGTCCTCTGTCTGGCCATGCTGAGCTATCACAAGGTTGGAGATGAGCCGCCTGAATGGAAAGGCAGGACGCTCGAATTAGCAGCTGAGTATCGGCTGCGGACGGTGCAGTGTCTCATTTGTGCAGACTACACCAAACCTGGTGAATATACCGTGGAGACCATGCTGCTCTATGTCTTTGGCGAGTTCTCTTCAAGATGGGATGCAGACCTGTCACTATGGTTGATATGCTCGTTGGTCACTCGGGTGGCGTTTCGAATGGGTTATCATAGGGATGCCAAGTGGTTCCCGTCGTTAACGCCGTTTCAAGCTGTAAGTCAGGGACAATTCCTCTCAGAACAAGAGCTCGACTGACAACGTGTGGCGCAGGAAATGAGGAGACGAACATGGGCGCTCGTGAGGATGTCAGATATCGTGTTTTCCCACCAGGTCTCTTTACCAAGCATGATATATGACCATGACTGCGATACACAGCTACCGCACAATATTTACGATGAAGAGTTTGGACCTGACACCAAGGTCCTCCCGCCGTCGCGGCCAAACACCGAGCCCACGCCTATCAGCTACATGATCGTGAAAGTTGAGCTTGCACTGGAGCTGGGCAACATCCTGCAAGCAACAAGCCGAGTGGGCAAGCAGGTGTCATACGACGAGATCCTAAGGTTTGATGCGAGGCTTCGCGAGCTCAGGCAAAGATTACCAAGCCATCTGAAGATGCAGAGCCTTGAGGGATCGCACGACCCCCTTACCCTTATTGTCGCGAGATTCAACGTGGACATTATGTACCAGAAGATATTGTGTATATTGCACCGGAAATACGTGGGTCGCTCGAGGCACAACCCGAGGTATGCTCATTCCCGGCGTGCAGCGGTCGAGGCGGCCTTGGAGATGTTGCGCCACTTCGTAAACCTACATCGCGAGTCACAGCCGAATGGCCGCCTCCGCTCGATCAAGTGGTACGTGACATCCATCGCGACAAAAGAGTTCCTCCTTCCCTCGATGCTGTTGATGCTGGATCTCCATTTCGACAAGCAGGCCGAGGTCGCCGGCCAGCGGCAGTCCTCACAGTCCCTGTATTTCTGGACCCCAGAGCAGCGATTGGAGATGATCCGCATTCTGGAAACGACCCGGGATATCTGGGAGGGAATGGTAGACGGGTCTATGGAGGCGGTGAAGGCACATAACATCATCAAGATCATGCTTGACAAGATCGAGAGCCCCGCGGCAGAGAGCCAGGCTAGCGCCCCTGCCGGGGTACAAGCGCCTCTCGTACCGTTGAGAGATGACATGTTCTCCAACATGGGCGCGACGAGCTTGGAGCCGGAACAGTCCGCCGCCATGACTCTGGGTATGATGTCCTCAGGCGGTCTGACGCCCAACACCGCTGCAGCACTTGGCGGTGCGGTGCAGAGCCCCGGGGGGACGGCGTACCCGGCCCTGGACTTGTCGGCGCCTCCTGTTGGTGAAGGGACGGGGCTGACGCCGGACTTCTCTGGCGATCTGGGACTGAACCCGGGATCGCCCTTCTCGTCGATGTTTGGCAACCTGAGCAGTGGGATGGAGATGGGGCAGAACTTTGACTGGGTGAGTGACTATTGTCGCAAATGTTGTCCAGTGTTTGGTCGAAACTAACTTCTCTGCAGGACGCTTTACAAAATTACACAGAAAATACGACTTGGGGGACCGAGGGACAGTTCCAAACGTTCTTTAGCGGCCGCGAGGCCATACCAGGGACGCAGAGCGGTCCCTCGCCGAGTAGTGGGGATGGGCAATCGTTCAGCACGCCAGGCAGCTCGAAATCCTGATAGGGCAGTTCTTTAGCTTGAGATTCGGCGCTGCTTGCCGTCTGGTGGCAATCGCGTGATGTCTTGACGACGATGGGTCTGGGCGACATGTTTTGTTCGCACTTGGGACCGGAAGCATTGGGTTCTGGTTGGTCATAATGGTACTCGCCGTGTCTGCTTGGTGATGATGCTTGGTCGCCGTTGTGCGATAGCATGGACGGGACGGGTCTAGGAATGATGTAAAACAAAATAACATACCCAACTTTCCTCCTTCACTGGGACATATTGTATGCTACCAGACTATGCGTCTTCCCGGGGTATCCAGTGTACCCACAAGGCTTGCTGCGGCTGCTGCTTGTAGTTTGAGATCGACCATGGAATACTACGAATGCTGCTGAAAGTCACATCTATTTACTTTACCTAGGTATCTACTTGGTACATATGTAGGTTGACAGGGACGAGCAGGCCATACTAATACACACCTAGGTATCTCAAGAATCACACCTGGGCATACCTCTAAACGCCTAGCCCGCATGGAAGTCGGTGCCGGCTACATGTATGTACAGTACCGACCCGCCCAGCAACACCGGGCCGCCTCGAGGCACTCCGGAGTCAGTCGGCCCCACAAGCAGCCAGCTTATCCATATGAACTGACCGGCGACACCACAAAACATGGAACAACGCCTCACACCTATCGGATATGGTGTAATGGTTAACATCGGTGACTCTCATCCTGAGTTCTCACCAGCTCGGGGTTCGATTCCCCGTATCCGAGGCACAATTCTTCCTTTCTTTTTTTGTCTTTTCTGACAACACCCTCTTCTTTTTGTGCACATCATCTTTATTCCCTCTCTATCCTTTGCTTCTTCTTCCGTCTCTTTTCCGATTATTGTTTGCCCCTTTCAACGAAGTTGGAGTCTGTGGATTGATTGTTGCTATGGACTGCCAAGACGCAAACCGCATCTAGTTGAGCGACACAGAGGGTGTGTCAAAGAAGCATTTTGTATCGGAACCCGGTTCGGCTTCCAACCACGATCCCTTTCGTCACCTCTTGCTGGATAGGACTGTGGTTGTCTATCGTCCGCTTCTTCTATCCTCACAAGAGCTACCGTTGATTCGAATTACGCCATCCGCTCGGTTGCCCTGACGCAGTCCATCCAACCAAACGACCTTGGCTACCATAGCCATATGCGCATGCTGATGGCTTGCCTCCACGCACTGAGTTGAGGCTGTTGATTACTTTTGACCGGCTTTAGATCTCTGATAAATATGAAGTGGTTATATGTCTAATTGATCTTTAAGGGAAATGGAAGGAGGCTCGTAGTGATCTTCATTTTACGGCCCTGGCCTGTGTTGCTCGTCACTATCATCTACTTGAGCGGATGTCCATAATTATCTAGCCCAGGCAAGTATGGCTCAATACCACGAGATCTGGGACACGTCGCAGCGGAAAGGCTTACGCCGCGATATATTCCTTCCTCCATTTCTCCTCATGCCGGGAGTTACCACGTAGCGTAGGTAATTGGAGAGGCGTGGTGTTGAGAGTATCTCTACGCCACATGCTCAGCGGCACGATTGAATATCGTCCAGCCAGACACAGCTTGGAAAATACACATCACATACCAATCAAGTTATACTTGGACCTTATTACTGTATGACCATGGGGAATCAGGAATGATGATTTTTAATAATATCTAACGGCCGCGCCGCTCATTGCTTAGTCCGTCCGAGCCAGCTCACTCACACATGCGCGAACGCAAACAGGAGCCCATTGCTTCACTCCGTCTACATGCACCCACAACCACATCGAATCGCATCGCACCGAAGAAAACATCATCATCAACGCCATGCGCCACCCGAGCCACTCTAGGATCTATATCGGCTCGTCCCGGGGCTCGATCAGCACCTCATTGACAGACACGTGCTCCGGCCTCGTCACCGCGAACACGATCGCATCCGCCACGTCCTGCGGGTCGAGGATCTTCGCGCCCGACGGCTCGCCGTACTTCTTGACGGCCTCGGCGTCGGTCGACATGCCCAGGAGGTCCGTGTTGGTGTTGCCCGGCTGCACGCTCGTCACCCGCAGCCCCGTGCCGGCCGTCTCGAGGCGCAGCGCCTGCAGGGTGCCCTCGACGAAGAACTTGGAGGCCGAGTAGACGCCCAGGCCGGCGAAGACCTTGCGCCCCGCGTCGGAGCTGATGGCGACGATGTGCCCTTTGCCGCGGGAGAGCATGCCCGGTACTGTGGACGAGAGGCTGTGCAGCAGGCCCTTGCAGTTGACGTCGACGGTGCGCTCCCACTCCTCGACGTGGACGTTCTTCATGAGGGTGAAGTACATGACACCCGCGCAGGCGACGAGCACGTCGACCGGGCCGAGGGTCTCCTCGGTGGTCTTGATGAGGGCCTCCACCTGGCTCCGGTCCGTCACGTCAGTTGCCTGTGCGAGGACCTTGACGCCCGAGGTCGAGATGATGGTTGACTTGAGGGAGTCGAGGACCTCGACCCTCCTTGCTGCGATGGCTACATGTGCGCCTTGGGCGGCGAGGGCCTTGGCTACCGCTGCACCGATACCCGAGGAGGCTCCCGTGATGACGGCGACCTTGCCGGCCAGGGGTCCTTGGGGCTTAGCTTGAGTGGACATCTTGACGTTGGATTTGCGGGGTGGTTTGCGGAGCCAACCTCTGGCGTAGAAATGTTTGGTATATGTCCGTAGCAACTGATCGTCGATCTTGGGTCGTCGCAAACCAAAGACACCTTCAAGGATCGGCTGGGTCTTTTCGTCGTTAAGTACAGTCACCTCTTGGATGAAATCGACAGTGGGCATGCCAGAGCGCAGGATATCAACCGTGAAAGAGCCCTCCCCCCAGCGGCCGGAGCCCCTCTTAGTGGACCAGAGCGATACCCACTTGTCCCACGCAAGCTTTTCTGTGCTGAAGCCTAATTGGCTGAGATAGTTGAATACGTCATTGGCGCCGATAGGTGCCGGATCGCCCAAGTGGAAGATACGCTGGCTCATGTCTTGGTGGTCGGCAAGCGTCGTGATGGCCTTGCTCACGAAGTCGACCGGTGTCATCTCGACGAGCCAGTCTGGAATGTCCGGGGCATAACCAATTTGCACGGATTCCACGATGATGGCTGTCAACAAGTCCCATGCGTTAGTAGCGCCGGATTTGCTATGGCCACTGATGGTTCCGGGGCGGTAGATCCTCGTCGGCAGGCCTCGACGGTGTGCCTCGATGACAAGCTGCTCTGCAACCCATTTGGTCTGGCTATATCCATCCTGCAGTTTCGTAGGAACGTCATCGACGTCGATGATAGTGTCCTCGGACCAGCCCTCTCTCGACGGCGGAAGCACACCGTTGGTCGAGACATGGTGCACCGGCGCCCCTGCTAGGCATGCCAGGCGCAGAACCTCACGAGTGCCTCCCACATTGGGAGCTCTTAGTGCGGCATAGGGATAGACAAGGTTTACAGTCGCCGCAGCGTGGATCACGACGTCGACCCGGGAGGCAAGGTCTTCAAACTGGTCGGGGGTAAGTCCCAGTCTCTTCCTAGCTAGGTTGGCGGGTAGGATCTCGATACGGTCGATGAGAGAATCGGTCCAAAGGCCAAGATCCACTAGGTTCTTGCGTACCCTTGCCATTCCGGCGGAGCATTGGTCATCGATGGGGTCGTTGAAGCGGACGACGCAGATGATATCTGCTTCGGTGCTCTCGAGAAGGGAGCTCAGCAAGAAAGCGCCCAAGAATCCGGTCGCACCGGTCAAAAGGACCGTCCTTGCTTCACTCAGAGGTGTCATCTTCGCATTCTTAGGCTGGAAGTCAGGTGGAAGCACAGAATCAGCGCGGAGAACCGCAGGCAAGTCAGCTTGAACCGCTGCGGTATGTCCGTCACGCGCTGCAATGACAGCATCGAGATGGCCCTTGATAGTAGGGTTTCCAGCTAGCGATCCGATGGGAACGGGGAAGCCAAGTGTTTTAGAAAGACGGTTTGAAAGATCCGCGAGACTCAGAGAATGTCCGCCGAGGTCGAAGAAGCTGTGCTCCTTGGTAACTGCGCTTTGAGGGATCTTCAGGCACGCAGCCCACAGTTCCGCGATTTGCTCGTCCTTGATCCTGGTATTGTTGTTGGCCTTGGCGTTGGTATTGGCTTTGGAGTTGCCATTGCCGTTGGTAACGGTTCCTGGCTCTGGGGGAGCGGGCAGCCCCTTGAGGTCTACCTTACCCGACACCTCATGTGTCGGTAGTTCTTCCATTTGAACCCAGAGAGCCGGGATCATGTAGTGAGCGAGATGCTCTGCAAGAGCTCGGCGGCCATTCGGGCAGAAACCGGACTCATCGATCGAGACCAGAGTACGATCCGGGTCGTCCTTTGCATCTTTGTCTGGAACGACGTAGGCAACGAGTTGCCTGTCGATTCCATCACCACGCGCGATAACAGCGCAGTGACTAACAGCCAGGTGCTTCACAATAGCGGCCTCGACAGTACCCGGCACAACACTGTATCCCCGGACTTTGATCATAGCGCCGACACGACCTGTGATTTCCATAAGGCCTGATGGAAGTATCCTGGCCATATCGCCGGTCCTGTACATTCGGGCACCAGGGGTGTTATCGAAGGGATCCGGCAAGAAGGCCTTAGCCGTTGTCTCCTCGAGGTTGAGGTATCCACGAGCCAACAGACCGCCCCCAACGAAGAGTTCTCCAGAGACACCGGGCTCGACCTTCTGCATCTTCTCATCCAAAACATAAGTATGCTCTGGGTCCAAGGGCGGACCAACCGGACAGCAGGGCTTATCGGGATTGATCATCTTCTTGATGTCACCGCAGGCAATCTCATGGGACTCACTCGCACTGTAGCAGTTGAGCAGACGGGTGTTGGGTAGTGCCCTCATGGCTCGCAGGACCAGGTCAGTTGTGACGACCTCGCCGTTGAGCCAGAGGGTCTTGAGCTCTGGGAGGCGCTCCCCGAGCCTAGCGTGCCGGGATAGAACGGTCGCCAGGAGCGTGGGCGTCATGAGAGTTTCGGTGATGTTCTTTGAAGAAAGCAGATCCACCAAAGCGACGGGGTCGTAACTCGCCTCATCTGGGATACAGAACGTAGTTGCACCCCGAAGTAGGGGACGCAAGATTTCCCAGACGAAGAAGACATTGCAAGCAACCCGGTCCCCTGGCTCAAGATCACTCAACTTGAATCGCAAGTCGTATGAGCGGACCGCGGCTCTGTGTGGATTGGCAATACCCTTGGGCTTTCCAGTCGTTCCCGAGGAGTAGGAAACGAAAGCCAATTTCTCAAGGTCGTGTTCGTCCAAAGACGTCCCGACGCCCCTCTTGGGGTCTTTGTGCCCAGACTGTTGCTCGTCCATGATGATGAGTGGGACGTCCGCCTTGATACGACCTATGTGCTTTCTCTTGGTCACGATGACCCGTGGTCGGGCGTCATCTATGACATCTCCCAGCATGCCGGGAGGATAGGCGAGTTCCAGAACGAGGAAGGCACCTCCGGCTCGGAGAGCTGCGAGACATGCGATGACATAGTCGGCACTCCGACCCATGAGGACTCCCACCGGGTCATCCCGCCCAACGCCATGGTGTTTCAGGGAGCTTGCGAGCTTGCTGGTGATAGCGTCCAATTCAGCATAGGTGTATGTGTAAGACTTGTCTTCCAAGGCTATGGCATCAGGGGTTGCAATAGCCTGCGTTGAGAAGATAGACGCAAGGTCTCTGTCGATGTCGATAACAGCCATACTTCTGAGCTGTCTTGTAACCTAGGCAAGAGGGTGTGCAGGCCCAGCGCGTTTAGGAATGTCGACGGCGGCCTGGGTGTTGGAGCTTAGAGATCTCCTGGTTTCCCACGCGACGGTGTCCTGCAACGTGTAATGGGCGTGATCAAAAGGATCAATGGGATGCAAGGCCAGACTCAATAAGGAAGATGATGGTGACAATAGAATGTAACCTCTGGGTATCGCACAGAAGGTAAACAATAAATATACCAGTCTGGATGCCAGGGGGATAGAGAAGAGCCCGGAACACCACAGAAGCCATGAAATATGTACTCGTTATTTCGATAATTATCCTCCTACGTACCGGTACCGTACTGTGTACATAGGTACGTCAGATAGAGAGCGACCAGCATGCTCCGGAGACGATACCGGGGCCAGTGGCAGGTAATCATTGCCCTCGACGATACCAGTTCAGGTCTAGCCTACCGAACTCGCCTGAGATCCCGCACCTGCCAGAGGTTCACCCCACGGGCCCGGAGCGCCTCCTTCCAGTTGGTGTCGCGGAGGATCGGTGGGTCGGTGGGTCGGTGAGGATAGCTGCAGTTGCTCTCCTGCATGTGCATACGGAAGTACGGCTCAACAACATAGGGAACACGGCGGCATCCACGGCTATCGGGCGCCGGTAGACAAGCTGCGCCAGCTCGTGAAGCTAATGTGAGGCGAGTCTCAATGTCTTTGTCCGAATTCGCCGCCTTGAAGCTGCCAGGTGAGTCCTGACGCGGGGGTGGTGACGCTAGGGGTTGGGGGGAACAGGGGTTAGACTTTGGGCGCATGGGGGGAGTTCCAGGTACATGCAAACCGGGACTAATAACATTCTGGAGGGAGAAACCAGCAGCAATCCTGAGGCTACGTGGTTGGCCTCCACCGACTTGATCGAGACCATCGAGATAGCACAAACCAGTCCGGATCCTTGGTAGTGAAACCTTAAGTGAACTTACCAAAGAGAAGGATCCCTGTTCGAGTTGCTGTGCTCTCCATGTTAACATGTATGAAGAAAGCTTGATTTGCCCAGGTGTACAGTATAGTGTCATTGGAAGCCCAAAGCCGGTTCATGTGGAAAATCTTAGATTGGGTGTGCCTTTTGATTTAGCAGGAGCGTATGCATGTGAGACCTCCATAAGGTACCTGGGTACGTCCCTACGTGAAGTACCTAGGTACCTAGGTATCTGTTGGACCGATAACATGTCGTCCACTCTCAGAGCGCGGCAGGCGCTGCTCTTCTATATATCGAGATGGAATCTCCCGGTATAGGACAGTTCACCGCCAGGAGAGAAGTCCTGCTGCTTGTGCAAATCCCCCAAGTGAAGAGTTGCTGTGGTATCTTCGAGTATCATCGCATCTGCATTCGTCCTTCGGGAGACGGTACATATTGGATGCAACCATATCTCCGATTTGCTTCCTCCCCGATATCATGTAGGAAGTACAAGAATCCAAAGAATACCATCAGAAATCTGCGGTAATGATCCAGTCTTCCACATCGCTCGATTCATCCTAGACGCCGTCCTAGACGGAAGTCCAAACCCTCCAAGATCACCGACTGACAATATACGGGCAGGGTTTGTGGCATCAAATGTCACATGTACGTCGTGATGTAGGGCTGCAGGAGGCACTCCCTATCAAGGAAGTGTCGTCAACTTGGTGTGTAGGCGTACAGCATTAGCACCTGGCGGATCTGGATATCTGTGATGACTGGTTATAAAGCCATAGAGCCACGTGATACGTAGATACTGTCAACTCGTAATGTGCCCGAGAAGCTATGTGGGAGACGTCGCACCCAGGTGTCTCCTCGGCGCATTCCACCACCATCATTATTTCCGCCGAGTATCCCATTTCATTCGGGATGGCGGAGGGCGTGGGGGTTACTGTGCTCCATTCCTCTCAAATCTTCATCCCGCCCAAGACTGTCTCAAACACCTCAAAGTTCCCCTCATTCTTCCGGTCAAATACAGCAAAGACCATCTCCCTCCACCACCCACCGCCAAACTCAGCCTCCTCAAGGACCTCTTTCCACAAATCCGCTACCTCCTCCACCGGGTTACGAAAGGCCCCGCACCCAAGCGCGCCCAACACCAGCCGATCGTGAGCCCTCAGAGAAGCCATCCTCAGAATGAGCCTCATCTTCTTCTTGGTCAACTCCCTATCCTCCTTGTCTGCAAAGACCTTCCTCACCCCGCCACTGCCCAGCACCTGGGCGTCTGAGTGTTTAGGGCGGCGAATGGCCGCGACGCTCAGCACGCTGACCACGGGGAGTTCGCTGGCTGGGATTTTGGGCGCGAGGAGCTTGTGACCGTTATCGGTGGACGAGCGGAAGATCACTACATCGCGGGTGTAGACGCCCTGAAGAGGGCCCCAGGGATAGTACTTCTTGTGCAGGCTGAGCGACAGTGACGAGCGGTAGCATAAGGCTTCTTCCTGTGCCATCGCCCCGTTCAGCCAGCCGCCTCCCGGACTGGTGTCCGAGGCGAGGTTGAGCACGGCGACTCTTGTCACTTGGTCTTTGCCCGTCGCTTTGGGCTTATCGAAGGCCATCATCGACAGGGCCGCATTGAACGTGTCCTCGTTGACGACCTTGATGGTGGCCTTGTCATGTCTGGGACAGTCTTCCCTCTTCAGTGGTGGGAGGTCAGTGTCCAGTGTTAGAAGCTCAGACTCGTCTGCTCGGATGTTGGGTAGGTCCTTGAGAATGAAAGGGAGAACGGTTTTTGTCTCGGTTGCGACTTCTGCCAGAGCTTGCTTGGCGGCCGACCGTTGTCCTACGCCGCCAAAGAAACCTCGGCCTCGTCCTCGACCACGCCCACCGCGCCAGGTAGACCGTCCTCGACTGTGGTGTCCTCGCTCGCTTGACATTGTGAATTTGTTGCTGGGTCTTCGTCTATCAAGGCTGCTGCTACCAAGGCGATGGAGAGACAATGAATGAGAGGGCGTCCGTCGATCTATCAGGATTGATGACCGCATAAGAGGATCGAATGATAGAAGACGAGTTGCACAACAAGTTACCTAGGTGTGAAAGACCAAAGAACCAGTTTGATGATTTTAATCCAATGAATTGGTATTGAAATTGCTCAGAAGTGAAGGAACGTGGGGACGTTTTGGGCGTTGGGAAGTTGTAGCGGCTGCTGCCTATTTTAGCGCAGCCCCCCTGAACTGGGGGGGACAACAAGTACTGGAAGCAACATTGGAATATCGTGACCTCAACGTTGCGGAAGTACGTGATTTGAGGCCTGCCGCGTGATAACAATCGGCTGCATATTTACAAGCCTTGCCCTGTGTGGCCGTCCGTTAAACATGACATATTGTTTTTGGGGGGTATCAATGGTCTTACTACATACACGTATATACTTGTTACACGTTCCCAATCACCGTTTTCCACCTCGTGCTGTTATGAACCACGGTTTCAAGCTGACTCGATCGCTCAATGATCAGCTGTCAGTCGGGGTAGGTTCTCCTAGGACCTCTGCCATAGCGATGGCGCCCTCCATGTCGTTCTTGTGGAAGAGGAACAGCCCCTGGATGGCTGCCGCGCTCGTGCGCCTCTGCACCTTCTCGTCGAAGAGACCCAGAGCATCCAGCTTCTTCAGGAAGCGCTCCTTGCCAGTTCCGTCCTCATCGACATCGCCATAGAAGCGGGAGAACATTTCACCTGCCTGGAATCTCGACGCCTCGCCTATGCGGACAATCATGTCCACACGACCCGGTCGTATCAGGGCTGGATCAAGTCTCTCAATGTGGTTCGTCGTGAGGAACGCTATCCTCTCCTCTCCGGCGGACAAGCCATCAAGTGCGTTCAGGAGACCAGAGAACGTGACAGTGGAACCGCTGTAGCCATCCCCATCCTTCTGCTTCCTGTTCACGAACGCAGCGTCGGCATCCTCAAGCAGGACTATGGTCCTTGTTGGCAGCTTCTGCATCATCATTGCCAGCTTATCATCTGCCATACCCCTCTCGCTCAGATTGATTGTAGCGATCGCGAAGTTCAGCTCTCCGGCCAGCGCGTGTATAAAGCTCGATTTTCCTCCTCCTGGCGGTCCGAACAGCAGGTATCCCCTGCGGTACGGGATTCCGCGCTCGGCATACCACTCCTGACGTGCGATGAAGTCCTTTACGTCTCCAACAATACCCTCCTTGACGCCCTCGTCGAGGATCACACTGCCCAGGGGACGTTTGCGACGCGGCTCTCCCAACTGCTCCCAGTTGAATCCCCGCACCGTATAGACGACCGTCTTCCCCTCTGTCGCCCGCGCCATCATAGAATGAGCATCGCCAAATATCTCCTCGAAGACGTGTCGATGCGCCCACAGCGTCGTCAGCGTCATGGTCTCGTGGGGCTCTCCCGTCGCCATCTCCGCGGTCGAGCTCTTCTCCCTCTCCACCATAATGTAGACCCCCGGCGCATGCCTTACTATGTGGCTTCCATAGCCGGGAACCAGAGAAAAGTGTGCATGCCCAAGGTTCTCCTCACCGGCCTTTCCCGGCACGAAGGAGCGCGTGGTCGTCTTGACGCTCAGCTGCCGTATGCGCGTGAGGCGGGAGGCTAGGAACCCCTGCGCCTCGCGTGGGCGGGAGAGGTAAGCCAGCAGCCATTTGTACGAGGCATCGTTCTTGGATATCTCGACGTTGACGAGCAGTTGCCTGCGCAGGAGCCGGACGCCCTGGATGGCGCCGCGGCGGGCTAGAGCTGCGGCGCTGCCGAGGGCTGCGAGGCCGAGACCACCGGCGAAGACGGGGGACTCGAGGACGCTGTTAAAATTGAGCCCGTCCACAAAAGAGGATGGCGGTTGTGGTGTTTTCGAGGCGGGATCCATAGGCACCTGCATCGTCGTCGTTAAATTTAGAGAGGAAAAGTGAAAGGTTGCCGAAAGGCTGAAAAGTTACCGGCATGAAGCAAATACTTAGGTAGCTTTGGCGGGGTCTGAATTGAGCAACTGTGAGATCACTTTTCAAGATCAGCCATTGAACCCCACTGATACTTACCAAACTGTACCACTCAGCCATCTTGTATATATACAGGCCAGCACATGTCTGTCGTAACCGTTGAATGTTTAATACGGCTATAAATTCACGATACAAGTATTTCCTCTAGGCTAATCAAGTACGCCGAAAGCACCGACTTGGCTGCATCGCATCGTCCGGGGCACACGCTGCGCGAGTCTCCGAATCTCGGACTGTATTGTACTGTACATCTAAAGTGCAACTTCGTATATACCGAAACTGGAACGTATCTTGCTGATAATGACAACGATTCCTTGAATTCGTCTGGCATAGGTTCCTGTCGGACCCCAGACATGACCACAACCACACACCCGTGTCTAGAAGCCCTTTAACCCAGACGTCTAGGCTTCTTGCTCCTAGTACCACCAAACTTCAACCTCGTCGAATCCGACACCTTAACGATCTTGTCCCTCAACAGGCGTCCCTCATTACCCAGGATGACCTTCGTAACCGCCTCTCTTCCTGGTCCGAACCCTCTAAGGCACACCTCCAGCTGGGTGATCTTGTTGTGCCAGCCCTGCTGCTGCAGCTTATCAATCACATATGCGCCCAGCTGGTAGGCCGAGTCGTAGTGCTTCCGTTGGCTCTTTCGGAAACCGAGGTTGCCGCAAGACAGCGACACAATGGCGTCGCGGTTCGGTTTTGTCACCGTGACGTGCGTGTTGTGCTTGTGGCTGTAGACGTGGAAGTGGAACGGCTCCGTGTACCTCTCGGCCTTCAGGGCGGCATCCTCCAGCGTGTCCAGTGCTAGTTGCCCGTCGAGCATCGATGTGTCGACCAGCCGGGTGTCGTTGGAAGCACGCCCGGAGGCTACCAGGGCGGGGGACAGTTGTGCGGCGAGCTGGGCCATGGAGGAGGCCTTCGTTGGCGCTGGCGAGGACGAGGGGTTGGAGGCTAGACTGTTCCTGTTTGTCCGTGGCCTGTTCTGGGTGAGGGTCTGGAGGAGGCTCTCCTTTCGAGTGCCGTCACCCTCGGCGGGCCTTGAGCTGGAGCTCGAGAAGGGCTGCGCGAATGGTGTCGTCGCGCATAGTGTCTTGGACGTCGATGGCCGTGCCAGACTCTGGAAGAGTGTGCTCGCCAATTGGCGACCTGTTGATGACCGGCTCATCTTGGGTATTGTGGGGTTGTGGTCGTCGTCTTGTCACGCTTGGGACAAGCAACTCGCGATTTTTTTTGCTCCTGGCGACGATGTTCATCGATCAGCCGAATTGAGCTTTCTGGCAGCGGTTCAGACCCCTGTAGCCTGCCAGCCTGCGTGCTAATGCGGAGGACCCCCGGTTCTCCCGAGGTCCTTTTGCCTGCCCGCACGCTCCGATACTGGTCCGCCCCTGCCCGCCGAACCGGCTATCCAGGGCCAAGCAAAGATCCCTGCAAAGCCGCAAAGCCGCAAAGCCGGAAGACTTGCATCACGCCTCCCAAAATTTCTCGAAGGCTCCCTTCATCTGGTCGCTCACCAAGACACTCCATACCCTTCCAGACTTCTGCCGCCACCGCAAGGACGTCGATCTCCTACTCGTGGTGAGCATCTTTACATATTATGAGCGCCATTCGGACCGTCTCGAGGAATGCTCCTCAGACCTCACTCTCCAGGGCGACAGCTCTGAACACTTCCGCACACCCACATGGCAGGTCGCCCGCGTACCGGAGGTTACTATCGAGCCATTTCACGTCGCCCAGCCGTGACTGTTTTGTAGCAACGCCTCTTCATACCTCCTCACAACTTCCACCTCTCCGATCGCAATTCCTGCCCGATACGATACGAAGAGCAGCTCTGTCGCAGTCGCAAGCTCGCTCCTTCCACATATCCCCGCAAACTCAACAGGATGTGAAATCCGATACCAAGCCAGAAACGAATTCGAAGACGGACGAATCTGCAAAGGCAGAATCATCGGAAGAGCAGTCTCAGAAGTCCGAGGAGAGCCAGGATACAGCTGGTGACAAGAAGGGTGAGGGCGAGAACGAGGGCGAACAGAAGCAGGAAAAGAAAGAGGACCTACCCCCACCTCCGCCCCATGGCGACAAGACACCATGGCAGGTCTTCATGGAGACCATGCAGACCGAGTTCAAGGCATCCAAGGAGTGGAACGACTCGACGAAACAGCTCGCTCAAGGTGCCACTGAGTTCGTTGAGAGCGAGTCCGTCCGAAAGGCGCGCGAGGCCTACGAGAAGACCACCGGTGCCGTTACCTCGACCGCAGGCAAGGTCCTGAAAGAAACCGCTGGCGCAGTCGGCAAGGGTGCGGCTTGGACCTGGGATACCTCGGTTATGAAGGGCGTACGCAAGACCACGAATGTTACTGCTGAAGCCCTCGACAAGGCGACCAAGCCTATCCGTGACACAGAGGCATACAAGAGCGTTAAGAGCGTCATAGACGACGGAAGCAGCTCACGTTATGGAGGATGGGTGGAGAAGGAGGAGAGAAGAAAGGCAAGGGAGCTGTGGGAGCAGCAGAACGGCGGAAGGACGCACGAGGTGCTCGAAGAGGACCCCAAGTATGTTGGACCTTTACCACCATTACCTTTGTTTATAGCTTGAGGTGTACCGATATGACTGATGTCTAACCATCTTGCCTGCAGCGCCGGCACGAACGTTACGCTCCACAAGGATGCGCAGTGGAAGGAGGCCTGGTCGAACTTCAAGGACCAAAACAAGTTCGTCCAGGGACTTTTCGGCATGAAGGAGGTCTACAACGAGTCGGAAAACCCTCTTATCCTTACCGCGCGAAGCATCACGGACCGTGTGGCGGGTTTCTTCGCCGAGAACGAGACGGCGATGGTCATCAAGAAGTTCCGCTCTATGGACCCCGCCTTCCAGGTCGAGCCCTTCCTGCGCGAGCTGCGCGAATACATCCTTCCGGAGGTCCTCGACGCCTACGTCAAGGGTGACGTACAGACCCTGAAGCTGTGGCTGTCCGAAGCCCAGTACTCGGTGTACGAGGCGCTCACCAAGCAATACCTGCAAGCCGGTCTGAAGTCAGATGGTCGTATCCTTGACATCAGGCACGTGGACATCCTGAAGGCGCGAATGCTGGAACCGGGCGAGATCCCCGTCTTCATCATCACCTGCAGGACGCAGGAGGTGCACGTCTACCGAAACGCGAAGACCAACCAGCTGGCCGCTGGCATGGAGGATAAGGTCCAGCTCGTCACATACGCCATCGGCGTCACGAGGACACCGGACGACGTGAACAACCCCGAGACCAGGGGTTGGCGTTTGATTGAGATGCAGAAGAGCGCTAGGGAGTACATCTGATCGACCGGCGCATGAGCGATTCGAAATCGAACAATTGAACAATCACTATGGCGGACATCACCCCCTCATATCCGCCTCTTGTAGGAAAATCCGTCTAAAGACCATCGAAGCCGTCGTTTCGTCGCCCTTGAGGTGTCCGTGATGACCAAGCGCGACTCGAGCCCGATCGACACTCAGCACTATGCATCACCATACGACCGGCTATCGAATACCGGTCTTGGAATTTGTAAAATATATACCACAAAAAATGGGCGTTCAGGGCTGTAGCTGGACGAGCATTTCAGGTGGGCGGCGCAGGCATCCAAAAACACCACTCCTATGGGTTGATCTCATGTTTATGACGAGGTCCAATGTACAACTGATGACGATGGAGGGGATACTTAGCGTATAGAGGAACAACTCAAATGGCCCTACATTCGGGGCTTACTTGCAATGTCTTTCCTGATCGGTATTGGCCTTCTTGTCAGTGATACAACGTAGGAGAGAGGTCGATAGAAATTGGAGGCGCTGCATCAAGATTTAGGTTTCGCTATATGCCTCTTGGCTCAACGCCAAGAGTTTCTCAAGGACCACTGCGCAAACCAAATGCTCCTTCACATATCCTATCCAGGCAACATAAGTCGTCCCGTACCAAGATTCCTTGCGACCATCTGTGGTACAGACTCTGGCGCCTCGTATGGCTCGTAAGCACGGCGTTGTCGCCGGTGGTTGTTTCCCCAGGCTGACATGGTCGCCATAAACCTTTATAGGCCGTCTGTGTCCGGCATTCCTTGTTCTGGCAACCCTTGAGAAGTGGCCGGCGTCGTCCCATCTCGGATCACTATCACAAACACCGCCGGGGCCTTGGCGTAACCACTTTCGACAATTGTCGACTGCTCGCGGACAGTCCAGAAGAAGCCCGAGGCTTGCCAGGAGCTGGCATGGCGATGCAGCGGCGCAGCGATCCAGTTGAGAACAGCGCCTGGAAAGGGGCGCCAGAGTTCTCAAGCATTAGGCATAGGATTTCTCGTCTCATCCGATCTCGAGGCTTCAAGCAGGCGCCTTCTCCTCCTTGGCCCCCTCGTTCTCGCCTTCGCCTTCCTTCTTCACAGGCTCGCCCTCCGAGTCGAAGCCCAGGGCAGCCAGCTCACGGACCAGCTCATTGATCTTGATGACCTTGGCGATCTGCTCCGGCAGCAGGGGCTGGCCGCCGTCCTTCTTGTCCTGGAGGTCGCGGGCCTGCTTGAGCTTCTTCTTCAGGTTCCTCGCCTTCTTCTCGCGCTCGACCTCGGGGTCCGCCGCCGCCTCCTCCACCTGCCCGTCCACCTTGGTGGTAGTGGTAGTAGTAGTAGCCTCCTCCTTGCCGGCACCACCAGCACCACCCTCGTCGGTCTCGGCGGCCTTGGCCTTCTTCCGCGCCTCCCGTCGCTTGGCGTTCTTGTTCGCGGCCGAGGACGCCTCGGGGGATGGTTCCGCGGCGGCTGCCTCGGCGCCGATCACGCCGCCCTTGTGCCGGCTGCGGAAGGTCTCGGCGGTGCGGTTCTTGTAGACCTCGACGTCCTCCGGGGGCCGGTACCCCGGGCGGATCTTGATGGCCTTGCGGGTCGAGCCGTCAGCGCGGACGGACTCGGGGATCTGGCGCTGACCAGAGCCCTCGTCGGTGACGATGCCGGCGTTGGTGGGCTGGGAGGGCATCTTTTTCGTCGACCTGGACAGGTGTTCTGGACTGTTGCGTGGGTGCAGAGAAAGGTGCGTAGCGGGAGCAGCGTGGTTGCTGTTTTGGTGCTACTTGTGGTTCCGGAAGGAAGGCCCGCCCGCCATCTGAATAGTGAGCGATTGGGGTTGAAGAGGCCGGGGGTGGGAGTGAGAAATGAAGCTCGTTGCACACCTGTGAATGGAAGGCGGGACGGAGGTCTTGGCGGGGCTGTCGGGGTGAGGCTCGGCTTGCCTGCCGCCTGGTGGAACCTCCCCGGCACATACAGAGCTCTGGCCAATCATGGCCAGGATGATTCTGACGGGATTCGTCGGAACGTCGTCAATTTTGAAGACCAACTTCCAAGCTTCACCCCGATTGAACCACGCTTGTTGACGAATCGCCACTCGCAGAGCACCTGTTGAGAATTACACTGTCGTTCAGACTATCAGCAGTCCCCTCACAGTCAAGATGGTAGGTCTCACGGAAGACCCGAGCCTCAATTGGGACCGCATCAGCTAATCGCGCAATCAACAACAGGCCGGCCAAACCACCCTCTACAAGTCCGTTCATGCACACCCGCACGAGCTCACGAGCCTCGAGCGGTAACGACAATTCAAATTCTGACGTTGTGTATAGCATCCTCTTCCGGAACAACTACACCATGCTGGGCGCTGTCTTTGCCGGTGCCTTCGCTTTCCAGATGTACGTCTAGATGCGGCCGGAGAGCGTATCGAGGAATCGGGAATCGCTGCTGACAGACTCAACAGCACTTGGGACCTCTCGACGACAAGGCTTTGGGACAACATCAACAAGGGGGTACGGAACCGACGTCCGAGCACTACGTAACGTGTGAATCTTTACTAACGGGGTTACAGCGCCAATGGAAGGACATCAAGGCGAAGTACGTTGAGGGAGGCGAGGACGAGGAGTAAGACTGGGGTGCGAAGAGCTCAGCAGCGGCGCCAGCGGATTCTCGCAAGATCGACCGAAGACATTACATACGGCTTGGGTCGCCTTGACGACGGTGTACTTGTGCATGCATCATAGAGGAGGTCGGCATAGATGGGAATGAGAAGACGATGAATTCAAGATCAAACTTGGAGCCCTGGAAGACCTCTCGAAATCACCGCTTTTCGGATCGTTCGAAATAGTTCGCGGACTCGGCCAAAAGACGGCGCTGCGGACCAACTGCCCTGCATGGCCGGTGACATTCCTATGGCATGTGCATGGCAGACTGCACTCCATGTTGAGAGGGAGGATGCGGTGCACCTGAACGTTGGAGACCTACATGCGCATTAATCTCAAGTCGCTCCGTAGGACACAGTGTGACATCGTTGTGCTTGGTCTTGGCTGGCCGGGTTCCATGTCATAATACCTACTCATCTTGGCACTTAGTAGTATGGTGTTTCTGACCATTTCGTGATGCATGCTGTGTATAGACTATATGGATGCGCTATGGGTAGAATTAAAAGTTCGGGATTGATCATATGTAACGGTGCACCGGGTTTGTCTTCATGCCGTGTAGGTATCACATACTGCCTACCTAGGTAGGTACCTAGGTATGTATTCTATGGGCGCAACCTCCTCTCCCTCCCCGTTTCAAGCCCAGTGCTGGTGCCGGCTTCTGGAAGCTCCAGAAGACATCTGGACTGCGGCAGGTTACAGTCAGACCCCTGCCCGGGGCGCCGGAAGCGCGGGAGGGGGGTCCCACTGCAGTAGCCTAGTGGAAGCAGTGACGGGCACTGGGGGCACTGGAGAAAGTACCTACCCGCACCCAACGTTGTGAACCGGCGGACGTTATTGTTGATATGCCAACGTCTAATCAGCACGACCACTGAACTACAACCGCTTTGACCATATCCTTGACCACAATCACCAATCTACTTACATGAGCGCAGACGATATTTCTGCGGCTAAAAAAGGAGCGAGCCCATTGTAGGGGCTTGCCTGAGGCATCTGTCTTGCCAGTAAGTCACACTCTGGCATCTGAATCTCTTAGCTCATCTCGAATCGCTACTGCAGACCCCGCCTTCAGGGTGTCTGTGTATGTCATGTTGCTAATCGGAGCTCCGTAGGTTGTAGTCACCGTCGATGCGGTCACTTTAGCAACCAACTCAACACAACCCAACTTGAAGATATTTTGAGCTACCGAGACCATTCGAGAGGTCGCTCGAGCTCGGATAGCAACAAACCAACCGAACAATAAGGTCCCCCGATATCGACATGACCTGAGCACATCAACATGGATTCCACAATGTCGACACCAGAGCTGCAGCTCTGTCAGTTTCTGATGGAGCACCCCTTCCAAAATGGCTTCCGATATACCAAAGAAGCCGAGGATTCCCTGCTGGAGAGCCTCTTCCGGTTCTTGTCCGGTGGCAAGGACGACTATCTCAGGCTATTCTTTCCTAATGGTGGCCCTGTCGTTGACGGCAATGTTCTGAAACTCAGGGACGCCCAGGGTGCCGTCGAGGGAGCAGAATACACAGAGGCCGCTCGCGGCATGGCATGCGGCCACATATTTAAGCAAGGAGAGGCATCTTTCAGCTGCAAAACATGTGGCGTGGACGACACCTGTTGCCTGTGCGCAAAGTGCTTCGATGCGACCGACCACACTGGACATATGGTGCGAATAAGTATCTCGCCCGGCAATAGTGGTTGCTGTGACTGTGGCGATCCCGAGGCGTGGAAGACGCCCATGTTCTGCACGATACATTCCATGTGGGAGCACGAGCAAGCAAAAGGGAAGGGCAAGCAAGCCGTGAGCTTGCCGGACGATCTACTCTTCAGCATCAGGATGACGATTGGAAGGGTGATCGACTACCTCTGCGACGTAATATCGTGCTCGCCTGAGCACCTGCGACGGACAAAGACGGTCGAGTCTATCGAACGGGATGAGGAGATGTCGAGGCTAAACTCAACATATCATGGCGGGGACGTTGGCCCCCCTGGAGAATATGCCATTGTCTTGTGGAATGATGAAAAACACACGATTATTGAAGTCAGAGATCAAGTTGCAAGGGCCTGCAGGATGTCCACCAGACAAGCGCTTGAGAAAGCGCATGAGACAGACACGATCGGCCGCAGCATCCTCACGTACAACGAAAACATCGAAGAGCTCTTGAGGCAAGCGACAACACTCGAGCAGATCCGGGTGACGGTTACGATCCGCTCATCCCGTGATACCTTCCGCGAACAAATGTGTGGCACCATAATAGAGTGGCTCAAGGACATATCAGGCTGCAGTGTGGGCCCGGATCATGGAATCTTACGGACTATCGTTTGTGAGGAGCTGCTAAAGCCATGGAGGATGGGCAGTCCAGCTGCTCATGCGATCGTGGGCCAAGAAGGCTTGTTTGACGAAGACAAGGAGGCCCAAAAGGAGGACACTTCAATGAATGTTTATACCCAATTCGCGTTACTTCAGGCGGCTCGGCTTCAGCAGGCAAGGGAAGCGGCAAGGCGACTTGGACCGACTAGAACATTAGAGGAAAGCGATGATGACGACGAAGACAGTGATGGTGAAGGCGACAATCATACGCCATCATCGCACGGAGATATGGACGAAGATGTTGACGACGATGAGGAAGATGTAATGATGTTAGACTCTGGGCCCGGAGCGGCTGCTGGCGATGTCAACATGTCAGACTGGCGAGCCGATGAGGCACTGGAAGCGGACGAGGCAACAATGGCTGGCTACCCACCGCCACCGCCTCCTCCCCCACCCACTGTCCCACGACGTACTATCAGAGACCGAGACTTGACGCCATCTGATTCAGATACCGCCGAGCCTCTTATACCGTCCGCAATTTATGCAAAGAATAGCCTCGAGGTTCCCAAGACACCTGGGGTCACTTCCAATGAGCAAGCATCGCCCCCTAAATCTGGCCGATATTGGATGCTCGCCCCGACCGCATATCTGGAGAGCGAAAATGTCCCTATCGCCGAAGACCTTTTCCAGAGGGTTCGTTTGGATTGGATGATCCTTTTCGATCTCAGGATGTGGAAGAAAATCCGCAACGACATGCGCTCCCTTTACATATCTACGGTCGTGACGATTCCTGAGTTCAAACGAATCCTAGGCTTACGTTTTGCTGGACTCTACACCACCCTGGCTCAGCTGTACCTCATCGGTGATCGGGAACCAGATCACTCGATCATCAACCTCTCCCTTCAAATGCTTACGACGCCCTCGATCACGGCAGAGGTCGTTGAGCGTGGGAATTTCCTTACCAGCCTCTTGGCCATCTTGTATACGTTTTTGACAACCCGCCAGGTCGGACACCCCTGGAATGTGTCGGAGACTGCGGTTTTGGCCTTCGACGCCGGGTCTGTTACCAACAGACGGATGTACCACTTCTTCGCCGACCTCAAGTATCTCTTCCTCTCGCCACATGTCCAAGAGCGACTGAGGACAGAACAACGGTATATGATGC
This sequence comes from Cytospora leucostoma, assembly GCA_003795295.1. Classification (NCBI taxonomy): domain Eukaryota; kingdom Fungi; phylum Ascomycota; class Sordariomycetes; order Diaporthales; family Cytosporaceae; genus Cytospora; species Cytospora leucostoma. Next base: position 390,009 of record LKEB01000001.1, on the reverse strand, counting down.
AGTTCCTCGACCTTGTCAAGCTCCACCAAGGTATATGTCCTAACACGAGAGCCGTTGGGGAGCACGTCGAGTACGAGACCGACACCTGGATCAGCGCGTCGCTCATAACTAGGGAGTTGAACCGCCTGTGTCGTCAGTTTAGCCGGTCATTCGAGAATGTCGAAGATGATGAGTCCATAACTCGAGCCATCCGTCTCGCGGCCAAGGCAGTCATTGTCAACTCCATTGGTGCTGAGCGTGCACGGTTTACGCAAGCTGAGATCAAGGACGAGGTCCGTTTCAAGACTCTTGCTGACTTCGAGTTCGACAATGATGGCTCCAAGTACGATGTCGTCAAGTTTGTGGTAGAGGAGCAACCCATCAGCTTCCACCACGCTCTTCATTACATCCTATCCTGGCTGATCGAGTGTGGCAAGTCAATGTCTGTGGAGCAGCTGCGGGCTATACTCAGCTTCACTACACAAGAGCTCAAGGGCCACCCCCGTCTCATGGGGAAACGGGTAATGCCCAGACGCGATCACGGCCCAGAAGATTATCTCATGGCAGCTTTCGACTTCCCATTGAGGGTATGCGCATGGCTGGCCCAAATGAAAGCGGGCATGTGGGTACGAAATGGAATGAGCCTGAGACACCAGGCCGGAACCTATCGCGGTGTTAGTCAGAGAGACGTATCCCACCACCGGGACATACTATTGTTACAGACAGCTCTTGTTGTGTGTAATCCAAGCCGCGTGCTCGCCTCTATCATTGACCGATTCGGCATGGAGAAGTGGGTCAAGGGCTTCTTTGAACAGAAGTCTGCTGCCCAGGATGATGCTCAGCACCTCGACGTCGTTGAGGACATGATACACCTTCTAGTCATCTTGCTGAGCGACAGGACGTCTCTGGTGCGTACTGAGGATGAGCCACATAGCCGCGTCCTGGCCATGCGTCGCGATATCACTCATGTCCTATGCTTTAAGCCCCTCTCCTTTACTGAAATAGGAAATAAGCTTCCAGAGAGGTATCAGGAGCAGGAGGACTTTACTCGTGTTCTAGATGAGATGTCCACTTACAGAGCCCCGGAGGGCGTGTCAGATGTTGGCACTTTTGAGCTGAAGCCGGAATTTGTCGAAGAAGTCGACCCGTACATTGCGCACTACAACAAGAACCAACGAGAAGAGTCGGAGACGGCATGGCGTAAATGCGTTGCCAAGAAGACAGGCAGGTCTATTGACGATGTCGTATACGAGCCGAAGCTGCGCTCGATCACTGGTGGTGTCTTCGCCAATCTGGCTGGCTTCACTAGCACTGGGATGTTCGCCCAAATCGTTTACTACTCCCTGCTGTATCCATTGGTATGCCACAAACTGACGCCGGCGGTGCCGTACACGAGGGTGGAGACGTACCTGCAAGTCGTCTTACATCTTGTTCTCATCGCCATCGCCGAGGACAAGACTCCTGAAGGGGACCTGTCGCAGCCGTCATTCATACATTCCGCTCTCACGCAGATGGCGCGAAGTAACTTTATGCAGGAGGCTCCTGCATCAAAAACCATTGTGTCCCTCCTGCATTTGATGTCTACCAAGGAGAAGCTCAAGTCCTGCCACCCCAGGATCGCACTGGTCCTCAAGCGTATGCGCCAGAAACGGCCGCATGAGTTTGAGACAGCATATGCCAAGCTTGGTGTGCCCGTTGATACAATAAGTACCGATTCGCCAGCAAGCATGGCCAGTGCGGAGGAAGAGCGCGAGAAGAAGAAGGCTGCGTTAGATCGCCAGGCCCGAGTGATGGCGCAGTTCCAGCAGCAGCAGAAGAATTTCCTCGCCAACCAGGCCGATATTGATTGGGGCGATGTTGATGACCTGGAAGAAGATGACGTTCCAGCACCTTTGGAAGAAAAGAACTTCTGGAAGTACCCCTCAGGGACGTGTATCCTTTGCCAGGAAGACACTGATGACCGTCGACTGTACGGAACCTTTGGGTTCATCGAGAAGAGTGGCATACTGCGACAGACTGACCTCTCGGATCCTGATTTTGTACGGGAAGCGTATAATACCCCTAAGGACCTCGACCGGTCTGCTGAGCACATTCGACCATTTGGTACGGCCCACGAAAACCGTAGGGATGTGGAAAAGGTGAATCAGAAAGGCGAAACGTTCACAGCCGAGCGCCAGGTCATCGGCAAAGGCTTCCCTTCTTATGCAGTGCGAAAAGGACCGGTGTCAATTGGATGTGGCCACATCATGCACTACAGCTGTTTCGAGGTCTACTTTGAGGCGACCTTGCAACGGCATAAGCAGCAGATTGCTCGGCATCACCCTGAAAACCCCGATCATCTGGAGTTCGTATGTCCACTCTGCAAGGCCCTCGGCAATGCTTTCCTGCCAATCATTTGGAAGGGTCACGAGGAGTCGTATCCCGGAGTCCTCCAAACGGCGACTGACACCCAAGTAACGTCAGAGGCATTCGCGGTCTTCCTAAAGGAGAACCTATCTTCTGCGCATGACGTATCGTTCCTTGCAGAACCTCGGTTGGCCCAGACCCAGATGATGTTCTCGCAATACACGAAAAACACCTTCCTCCCCAACCTATCGGAGAAGTCGTCACACCTTGTCATGGATGCCTGGGAGACAGGCTCGCAGACACCATCCTTGAGTACAGGGTGGGGCGGGGCCACACCCGAGTCTAGTGGACAGTCATCTGACAAGGGCGATGGCAGCAGCGCAATGTCAGATCTGGTACTGGTGTACCGTCGTCTGTGCAACACGCTCAGGAAGAACGAGCTAACGGGTCGTTATAGCCCCGAGCTGTTTGAGCGCGGCGTGCCTGCGGACCCCAGTAGCGTCAGCGATCTAAGTGACAGTGATGTACTTGTCAAAGCGGTCGGGTTCTCGATCTCGGCTGTCGAGGTCCAACAGCGGGGACTCGATTCTGAATATGGCTCGTTGCTATTGGAGAAGACTCCGGAGCAAGCCCTGACCCATCTGCGTGTTCTTGTTGAGACAGTCACTTCGTACATCGCTGTCGGAGCCCAGAAGTTTGGTGGCGAGAACAGGATTGGTCGGGAGTTCAAGCAGGACAGCGATCGACAGCACTTCCAGCTCTTCGTCCCGGAAGCAAGCACAGAGGCTCTGCTTGCGCATCCGCCGCTGCTGACCCAAGACCCGTTCATCTTCCTCTGTGAGAGCGCCTTCGGTGTCGCGACCGCCAATGGCTACGAGATCCCGTATCTGCTCCGCGTCTGCTATCTCGCTGAGATCGTCAAGGTCGTCTATCGCATCAGCAAGACGACGTACCCCAATCATGACTGGATGTCATCTGAGGGTATTGAAGACAGGAGCCTCCTGAACTTTGCCGAATTCTGCAAGACTGTCTACAAGATGGATCTCGAGTATATGCCAGAGGGCGCTAACTCCCTGGATGCCGGTGGTGCGGCGCTTGGTACCAGCGATCACGGTTTCAACCAGCCTTCTTTCCAGAGTATCGCCGACTTCTACACATTCACCAAGAAGTACGCTCAGACCTTCCTCCGGAAGTGTGTCATTCTACTCTACGTCAAGTATGGTGTGGACTTCAACAGCCACATCTCACCACAGCCTGAGCAAGAGGAACTCGATCGCCTCACCGAGGCCCTACGCCTACCCGACTTCGACAGCATGTGTGCAGCCCTGACCCCTCTCGGGATCCACGTCGGCTGGCCTGGTTCGCTGTGTGATCAGCTCGTTCGGGGCTGGATCCGGCATGACAAGACCCATTGGTGGGCGCGGTCCAAGGACGACGATCCGGCCTTGCGCCAGCTCATAGACCCGGCGCAGATGCTCAGCCATCCGGGCATATTCGAACTCGTGGGCCTGCCGAAGAATTATGACACCCTCATAGAGGAGTGTACCAGGCGGCGGTGCCCAAGGACGGGCAAGGACATCTCTGATCCTATGATCTGTCTGCTGTGTGGAGACGTGTTCTGCGGCCAGAGCATCTGCTGCCAGGCCGAAGACGACAGGACAATGAGACGACAGGCGAACAGGAGGAGGATCGGCGGGGCGCAGCAGCACATGCGGAAGTAAGTCCCAATGCCTCTCAGACAAGACAAAACAAAGGCGTTCAGGCCAGAACAGCCTTTCCTCGAGGACTTGGAAGCTAACAAACCAAAAAAAAAAACAGGTGCCAAGGCAACGTTGGGCTCTTCATCAACATCCGCAAGTGCGCGACCTTCTACCTCCACCGGCTCAGCGGGTCCTGGAGCAACGCGCCCTACATGGACAAGTACGGCGAGGCGGACATGGGCCTGCGGCATAGCAGGCAGCTGTTCCTGTCGCAGAAGCGGTACGACTCGATGCTCAGGGCGCTGTGGCTCGGGCACGGCGTGCCGTCCTTTATCTCGCGCAAGCTCGAGTCGGATATCAATAATGGCGGGTGGGAGACCATATGACTAGATGATAGTGACGACGAAATGGTCGAAGAGGAGGAGGAGGAGGTCATGGACGAGGAGCAGGGTCTGGGCAACGATGAGGTCGCAGGGTTCTGGGAGGACTTCTCCCGGGATGAGACCGCCCGCCGGCTCACGTGGGTACCACCCGTCGGTGGCATCGGCGGGATATTCGCCATGATGGGGCAGGCTGTCGACCTCACCGTCGACCTGAACCGACTCCTCGGGCTTGAGAACCGTGGTGACGACGGTGATCTCGAGCAGCAGCGGCAGCAGGGTGGTGATACACCCTGGGGCGGCGGCCATGGTGACGACGATGAGGATGAGGGAGGGCAGGAGTATGAGGACAATGACGACGACGGCGACGGCTGGATGCCGACTGGTGCTCACGGCTGGGCGCCAGTGCCCGTTGCCCTGGAGGACATACTCGCGGGCGACGGCTTCGTTGACTATGATGAGTTCGGCCAGCTCGACGGGAGTGATCCTGGGGACTGGGCCGTCGAGGAGGATGGTGGGATCGTCAGTGGTGGCCGCGGCGTCGATTTCCCTTGGGGCAACGGCGGCGGCGGCGGCGATGATGATGAATATGGCGGCGATGAGCGGGAGCATGGCGGTTTTGAAGAGGAGCATGGCGAGGAGCATTGAGAGAGGGAGTCAGAGATGCATGCATGCATGGGACGGAGGAGTGAAGTCATAGCGAGCCCGATGCATGCATGGAACGGAGCGAAGGCATGGCGAGCTGAGGGGGAAACGGGGAGATTGGACGATCCCCTCCCGCAAGCATGACGGTGGAAGCTCATCAGGGGCACAATTCGATATTACCGGAGTTTTCTTTTTCCTTTTTCTTGTGTTGCAGGCTCTTTCTGTTGGTCTATACATGGATGGTTTATAGGGTGTGACGGACAGGATGCACATTCATATCGCATTGGACATTAGATGACGGATTACCCCCCCCCCCTGATAGACGGGACAAATGATGAGAATTAATCAACTAGGCTTCTGTGTGTCCCAATAGTCCCGCCTTGTGGTTCTCTCTCTGGTGTGTGTGTGTCTGCCCGTATCCTTAGACGCCTTCGCTATGCCGTAAAAGAGTCTGCAATTGTGTTTATCCTAGCCTTGGAATAGCCGAGGCCCTCCAGATTGTCCAGACCAGAGGAGAAGCATGCCATGTGACTGACTAACGTCACCATCCTTGATCGCCTCCTCGTATCTGGTGAAAGCTGGTGTTAGTCAATACCATAACGACCATGGCTCTCAATCACCCATCGGTGTGTCACCACCGTCCCTAACAGCCGGGTCCCCCTCTCCATTGGGCCCTGGAACATCGTGCTCCCCGTGGCCGTTAACAGCGGGCTCTGCCCCCTCCTCCTGCCCCTCGCCCCCCTCGCCTCCCCCCCGGCCGGCCCGCGCATCCTCATCATACTCCTCTCCGGGCCCCTCCTCCCCCTCCTCCTCGGCCGGGTACCGTTCGCCATCTGCATGGCCGTTCTGCAGCTCGGGGTACCGGTGCTTATGCACGACGATCCTCCCGTCCCTCCCGCACGACACCATGGTCCCGGAGTCGCCGTGGACGTCGACCCAGAAGCAGACCCCCTCGTGCGCGCCCTCGACGCGCTGGACGACCTCCTTGGTGTTGACGTCCCACATGACGATGTCGCCCTCCTCGCTCGCGCTGGCCACGAAGGTGAGGAGGCTGTCGCCGCTACCTCCACCGCCACCGCCGCCACCGCCGCCACCGTTCCCGTTCTCGCCGTCCTCCTCGTCCTCCTCCCTCCGCTCCTCCTCGTAGTCCTCCTCGGTGCTGTAGCCCAGCCTCCCCCGGCCCGGGTGCCGCCGCAGGGCGCCGAAGCACCCGCCGATGGAGAAGGCCTCGTTGACGTGGCCCTGGTACGTCTTCTTGACCGCGCACGGCATGTTGATGAAGTCCCACAGCCGCACGCACGAGTCGGTGTAGCTGGCCAGGACGAACCGCCCGTTCGGGGAGAAGCACACCGACGAGGCGGACGGGTTGTCCTCGTGGACCAGGGTGCGGAGGCACTGCCCGGTCGATGTGTCCCAGATGCGGCTGTTGGCGCGTGGGGTGTCATGTGGTTAGCAGGTGTCCCTTTTATATATATATATATATATATATATTCTTGTGAGGGAGGAATGGCTTGGGGGCAAGCAAGGAATCAGTCTTACATCAGTCCATCCGTAGAGCAGCTCGCCACCAGCGTGCCGTCCACGCAGAAGTCGATGCCGCTCACGGGGTCACTATGCGCCGGCAGGCTCCTCATCAGCCTGCCCGCGCGCACGTCCCACAGGAAGACGGCCTCGTCGTAGCTCCCGCTGGCGAGGATGTTGCCCTTGGGCGAGAAGGCCAGGCAGTAGACGTAGTTGTGGTGGCCCAGCAGCGGCTTCCTGCCCCGGCTGCCCCTGACGCCGCTGTCCCCCGCCCGGCCCCCGATGCCGCGCGCGCTCGTGCCGATCCTGCCCCCCGGCGGCAGGCCCTCGTCGTCCTCGGCGCCGCCCACCGAGTGCGCCGGGTCGCCCGTGATCCGGTTCCACAGCCGGATGGCCTTGTCGTCGGACCCCGTGGCGATGGTCTCCGAGTCCGGGGACCAGGCCAGGCACGACACCCCCGCCATGTGGCCCACCAGCGTGTCCATGTGCGCGCCCGTCTCGGCGTCCCAGATCATGGCCGTGCCGTCCGCAGAGGCCGAGGCGATCCACCGGCCGTCCGGGGAGATGCGCACCTGGGAGATGGCCTTCTGGTGGCCGCGCAGCTCGAGGTGCGGGCTGAAGTTGGGGCGGATGGGCGCCCTGCGCGGGTCGTTGCGGTCGCGGGAGGCGGGTGTTGGTGTTCGGCGGTAGGAGTCGTCGGTGGGTGTGTAGGCGCCGTTTTGGTGGTCGTCGGCTTCGTCTTCGTCGTTGTCGTCATCATCATCGTCGTCGGTCCTCTTTCGTGATCTTGACCTTGACCGGGACCGTTGCCGGGACTTGGAGGCTGAGCGTGACCCGGATCTCGACCGTGACCTCGACCTGTACCGCGAACGCGAGCGCGAGCGTGACCCCGACCGCGAGCTGTACTGCCTGTCGTCGTCGTCGTTGTCATCATTGTCGTCCTTCTTATCGTCGCTACCCGTGCTCCTCCTACGCGACCGCGATTGTGGCCGGCCGGGGCGGATAGAGAGGCTGCGGCCCTCGAGCTGTGGTGATCTTGGTGACTGGTCTCGCTCGTCGCTGGAACTGTACTCAGCGCTGCCGTCGTTGCGCTTGCGCCTCTTGGGTGCTGACGCCGCAGGGCTCCTGCCCTCAGCTTCGGGTTCTGGATCCGGAATCGACATGTCTGCTTCTCTATTCTGATGTTGGCTAGATCTAGAGTCGAGGGTAAGGGGGTGCCAACGCGGGCTGAGGCTTGGGGGAGCTTGAGGAGGGGGTGCCCAGGTAGGCTCGCGTCTCTCTTCGGAATGCGACAGGACTGCCCACGCCTGCGCCAACCCGTTTCCTGGCTATTCGATCAAGTATTCGAGTCTCTGAATGATCTCTGAGTGTGGATAAAGAGTTCTAACAACAAAACAAGCTTTCCCTGGCTGGAATCTGCTGAAGTCGGGACGAAAGGAGGCGAGCATGTGAGCTGTCGCCAAAAAGTAAGTTGCCGTGTTCAAGCTTCCTGCACCGGCAGTTTACTTTACAGTAGCTCTACAGGGGCACTACAGGGGCGCGGTAGGGGTAGGGGTAGGGGTAGGTCAGCTTCACAGCCTTCAATCCTGCAACCCGGGCACCCCAGTGTCTCAGGGGTATCAAGAGGGTTAGGGTTGTTAACAAGATATATCCCAAAGGCAGAGAGAAGGAATACAGACATGGAAGCATCGGAAGATACAGTATCTAGTCCTCAAATACTCTCTACCTTATAGATCCCAATCTTCTCTCAGCATGGTCTCTCTTCTCCTTCTTATTTGTCTCATGATCTTATGTATATAAACTTTTCTGATGACCTGTTCATGAGATAAACGCCAACTACCTCTACTACTGAGTACGCTGTATAGATAATAACAACTCAGTCTCACGAACACTCATACACACACACAGCACACACACATATACACATACACACACATATAGCCCTCTCAACATGGACAACCCTCCACCCCCTCCATCACAGATAAACATAACAACCCTAAACTGCTGGGGCCTGAAATTCAACATCTCCAAGCTCCGCCAGCCACGCCTCCGCCAGATCGCCCGCCTCCTCACCACCAGCACCACCACCACCACCCCAGACATAGTCTGCCTGCAGGAGATATGGGCCCACGAGGACTACCTCGCCGTCCGCAGCGCCACCCGCGCCGCCCTCCCCCACGGGAAGTTCTACTTCTCGGGCGCCTTCGGCGGCGGCCTGGCCATCCTGTCCCGCTGGCCCATCGAGGAGTCCTCCATGGTGCCCTACGCCCTGGGCGGCCGGCCCACGGCCTTCTGGCGCGGCGACTGGTACGTCGGGAAGGGCGTCGCGTGTGCGAGGGTGCGCGTCGGCGGCGGCGAAGGAGGGGAGGTGGTGGAGGTCTTCAACACCCACACCCACGCCCCCTACTCCTCCGACACGGGCGACACGTACCGCGTGCACCGCGAGGCCGAGGCCTGGCAGCTGGCGAAGCTCCTCCGCGGCGCGGCAGAGAGGGGTCACCTCGTCGTCGCGGCGGGGGACTTCAACACGACGCCGCTGTCCATGGCGCACAGGGTCATCACTGACGGTGGTGGTGGTGGTGGTGGTGGTGGTGGTGGTGCGCCGGTGCGCGACGTATGGAGGGTCCTGCACCCGGACAGCAGCCTGGGCGCCGCAGAGGACGAGGTAGAGAGGGCTCGGGGTCGGGGAGTCCCCAGCGCGGAGTTCAACGTCCTCGAGAACGGCGTCACGTCCAACAGCGTCTTCAACACGTGGCGGTGGTCGAAGGCCGAGCAGGAGAGACTCGGGAGCGGGCGGCCGGCCGTCGAGGTCGACCCCGGGACGGCGGACCCCAGGGGCAAGAGGCTGGACTACATCTTCGCCAACACGGCGGCGCGGGACCTCGGGGGCGGCGTCGTCGGCGGCTGGGTGGTGGGGGACGCGAGGGTCGGCATGATGCAGCGGCACCCGGAGCTGGGGTGCAGCCTGTCGGACCACTTCTCGGTCGAGGCCACGCTCGTCTTCCACAGGGTGGCGGCGGCGGCGACGACGACGACCGCGGCGGGCCCCGGGGTAGACGGGGCGTCGCTGGGCCGCCTCAAGTGGCCCCTACCACCAGGCGCGCAGTCCTCGCTCTCGGCGTTCCGCAGCTCGACAGTCCCCGCCACCCTGCACACGACGACGGACGACAGCGTCTACGACGACAACAACAACAGCACCGCGCGCGAGGACGAGGGCGGTGCCCCGGAGGCGACCAGCCCGGCAGGCGGGGCCTTCCTACAGCTCCAGACCCCCACGCCCTCGAGCGACCGCACCTCCTTCATCCAGGACCAGGACCAGGACCAGGACCAGGACCAGGACCAGGGCCGAGGAGACGGCAAGACCCACCACCCCCAGCCAGCAGCAGCAATAGACCCAGACGCCCAACTCCTCTCCTCCCTCGATTCCCGCTCCACGCACCGACCCTCCTCCCAATTGACAATATCAGATTACGACACCCTCCTCTCCAGCCTGTCCAGCTACCAGGCCCGCGAGGCCAGGCAGACGAGGTACCGCGCGCTGCACTTCCTCGCCTGGGTGGTAGCGACTATAGGGTGCTACGTCGCCGTGTGGTTCGTCCCCACCCATTCCGAGTCCCTCACGGCCGCCCAGAACCACGCCATCAACTTCGTGCTGCTGCTGCTTGGCAGCCTTGGCCTCGCGGCCGGTTGTCTGGACGGCCTGATGGCGCTGTTGTTCTTCAGGGGCAGCGAGGAGAGGGCTCTGAGGGAGTATGAGTGGGAGCTGAGGAACCGGAGGAGCCTGCTTGCCGGTGAGGCTTCTGGCGCGACAGAGGAGCACATCGGAGCGGCGGAATATTGATCTTGAATATAACCAACCAACCTTGTCCCCAGATGGCAATCACTCGACCGGTAGTCCAGGATGAGGTGGCTGTTCCACGACCCCGGGGGCCTGAGTAATCTTAATCCTTTAATCCTAGACAAGAAACTAATGCAGTCTATTCATACTATCATCACTAAGAGCCACCACGAACCATCCCTCTCTTACTGCTACCTGGGTATCTATACTCCTCTGTTGCAGATATGATTTCTCCATGTCGCATGTCTTCATGACTTCAACAAACTCCATCAAAACGAAGTCGAGCGAGGCCAGATCAATCCGAAACGACAACACAATTGCGGAAAGACCGTCACTTACTTCATACTCAACCGTCCCATGTTCAAAGCACGCATAGCAGCAAGGTGTTCATTGCCGTTACCAGACGACGGCACGGGAAATTTCTCACCTGAGCAGCATAGTGCTCCTTCTCCATGTTTATGTTGTTCCATCACACATCCGTTCGTTGGGGTGGTACTCACAGAGTACCCCGGTGGCGTTGTTGTGCCCCTATATATCGGCCTAGGATGAAGCGGCAGCGTCGCCTTCACCAAGGGCTGTGCCTGGAATCGCTTCCATTCATACCCTATGAAAGCAGTCTTCTTCCTCTCCTCGAGAGCGGCTCTCTTGGTTACAGGGTCGCGCAGCAGTTTATCGCGTGGCCGCTTTTTTTCTTTCTTGCCATAAGTGCGTGCAAGAACCTTCAGCATTTCGCGCTCTGACGCCCGCAGACCAGGCTCCGCGTCGACTTGCACCTCGAAGTTGCGCAGGCGAAAGCTATCATAGGGGACAGCTATCCATGAGCGCACTGCCCGCTGGATGCCACGATCAAAGGGATGCAGTGCCCGCGCGAGATGACCCTCACGCTCGGCGCGCTTCTTGGAAGTGTTCACAGTTGCTGCCTCGGCTGCTCCTATACGAGGCGTGGACATGGGTGTGGTAGATTTGTGGACCTGATCCTGCCTAGGAGATGACTGGTTTGAGCTTGGTGGTGTGACCAGATGAGCGTGGTTGACAGTCGAAGCCGCCGAGGATTGCGGATCCTGCCCCGGCGTTGTAGGGACACGACCATTAACCGCCAGGACATCAAGGTTGGCCACGGTATTTGAGGTCTCTGGATCAGGCAATGGCTGGTCCTCGTCTTCGTCATCGCTGTCGGAGACTTCTGTAACGGGATCATCGTCATCGAAGTATTGCGTGTCATCGATCGATCGGAGTAACGGCACGAACGGAGGGTCAAGTTCGTGGAGCCTCTCCCAAGGCACGCCCTTGAACCACTTATGAGCCTTGATGTCCTCTGCGTCGTATGGGAACACAAAGCGGTCTGTGAGAGCTGCATGGGTTTTGCTATCACTGCTACTCGAGGATTGCTGGAAATCCTTGTACTGGTAGCGCTGGCTGCACAGCCGAATTTCCTTGTCCTGGAGGAGGCTGGCTATAAGGTGCTGACACCGACTGGAAACGAATGGCCGGGAAGGAAACGAAAAGTTGGACCGGTGATTCTGTGCATCCATATAGTCAATACCAAGAAGCAAGAATAGAAGAAAAGAAAAAAACCCAAAGGCATTACGGACAGGGGGACTAACCAGAATGTTCTGCTTGGTTTGCTGTCGGCCCTCCTCAGCAAGGAAAGGGGTATGGCCGTACAAGCATTCGTACAGAATGACCCCAATGCTCCACCAATCACAACGTCCATCGTACGTTGTACCTTGCACTACCTCCGGAGCCATGTACTGGCTGGTTCCCACAACGGACTTGGCTGAGTATCTCATCCCACAGCGGTTTCGCCATTGTAGAAGAGGCTCGCCGTCCCAAAGATTCTTTTTCTCGTGCTTGCTAAGGCCCGTCATAACATTAGAGCTCCATTTCATATTGTGCGACAGCGTCTGCGTGTCCTGCCTGTCCTGATCATCCCCATCGACCTTGAGGTTGAGCTTCTGGACGATCGAGTAGCGACTGGCGTGGTAGTAGGAGGTGTCATGGGACCAGTGTCCGTCAAAGGCAAGGCCGAAATCTGAGATCTTCAGGTGGCCCGATGCTGAAACCAGAAAGTTGTCAGGCTTGATATCCCGATGAATACAATGCAGTGCGTGGGCTTCCTCAACACAAACAATCATCTCGGCAATGTAGAAGCGAGCTACAGGCTCGCTGAGAATATTTTCCCTGATGAGCAAGCCGAGGAAGTCACCGCCAGGCATGTAGTCCATGACCAGATATAGGCTGGAGACGTCCTGGAAGCTGGCAATCAAAGGGACGATCCTAAATGAATTTAATGAGCGCATGTCCAACCCCATGATGATTGCCAAGGGGTCAACCTACCACCTGGATCCCTCAGAGGCCACGAGGAAATCCCTCTCGGCTCTAAGATGGCCCTCCTGGCACGTTCGAAGCATCCTAGACTTCCGAATCACTTTCATTGCGTACACCTTCCTGCCACAAGCGTCATCACCTGGCCGGGCTCTCTCACGAACGAGCCTGACTATCCCGAAGCTACCCTTGCTAAGAGCTTTGACTACCTGGTAATCATGGCAGCTTGATGCTGGCGCGTTTTTGCCCTCACACAATGCTTTGATGGCTCGGGTTCTCATGGCCCGTACCTGTCGCAAGTGATCTGACTCACTGCGGTAGAAGTGGCTCTTCAGCCGATTCTTCTCGACTGTGGGGACAACATCGCCCATGTGCCAGAGTTCGCTTTCCAGCAAATGCATGCGCATCTCGCGCTGGCTGGGTTGACTGAGCATCTCATCATAGTACGTCTCTAGGGCTATCTTGGCGGCGGCAGCCTTCTCTGCAGTGATGACGGTAGGGGTGATCTCGTGCTCGGCCTCCTTCTCCTCGATTGTGCCGAGATTGCCGCTGGCAGCCTCCGGGACAACCAATGGGGCATGCTGTAGGCTCCTCCTCTTCCCTGATGGACTCCTCTTCTCAAAGGAGTTGCTGGAAGATGCCTTGGACTCGAGAGACGTTTTCCCTGTTGATTCGGACTGTTTCACTGTGTAGATGCTGTTGGTTGGGCTCGACTTCGGCGATGAGGTGGACAAGTCCATGTTGTGATCACGCGGCGAGGGAAGCTTTCCTGGGCCAGTCTCCTAGGACTGAAGAGAGGGTCGTTGTCCCTTGACTGAAGCTCGTCGGACTATAGTGTGCTCAAGGGGAGCTCGGAAGATGGTAGAAGCCATTGTTCTCAGATGGGCTTGTGGGGCTGTAAGTAAGTTTGGGGCGGTTTCCTTCTTGGTCTGAACTTTATCCTCGGGGTCCTCGAGGTTTCCGCTAGGGGCAACTTCGACGGTACCAGAGATCGTTGACGCTATAAATGATTGCACAGACGTCAGCCTCACCAATCACCATAACTCAGCCACGCAAATGGCACGGGAGGCTTACCGTGGGCACGGCTTGTGATGGATCTCAGAGCAGAGAGCAACCGCGATCCTTGGCGGCGTAACTTTGAAGGCGGTACCCCAGTTGAGACCACCTCCGTCTCTGTTGTCAGGGTATTGTGGTTTGGAGATGTACTCGATGAATATGGCTGCCGGGTCACGATGATCGACGTCGGATGACTGTCGTTCTGTGAGTGTCTCCGCTTCATCTCGCCCGGTCTGAATCCATGGGGCCTGGAAGAGTAGAATGCAATCTATCCCATAGAAATGAAGCTTCAAAACATCAATAAGAGAAATAGTGAGAGAAGAAAATAGAAGAGAAGCCCGAGACATCTATCTGCCTCTTCCAAAAGAGTGAATGGAGAGGGTTGTTGAGAGAAGCAAAGACATACCAGGTAGGTAGGAAAAGGTCGAAGGGCGAAGGAGGTCTGACGATGTGGTTTATTCAGGAGTAACCTCGAGCAAGGCATTTCCCGGGGTTACTTACCCCTTCCCTTCCAGGACGCTCCTGCATGATTCTCGAAACTTGGGTGTCTGCACGGTCGCAAGCACGAATGTGGCCAGGAAGGGCCTCTTAGTCTCTCCACCTGGGCAAGGTCATTGCGCTTGCCGGGTTACTTCCCCAACCTCAAGGCGAATGGATGCGACCTGGAAGGGACACACACACGCACACATGTTGACCTGGACCACCTGGGCAGTACTCGACGCGACGTCTGCACTCAGATGGGTCATGTTATTGATACATACCTAGGAAGGTATCAAGTATGAACATCCATGAATACACGGCGTGCAACAGGACGGACCTCCGTGGCAGTTGTTCGTCAAATGGTTCTTATTCCGCAAGTCTATCTGAGAAGTAGGCCCTACAGCGAACGGACGTGATTAACCAGTAGAAAAAAGCAAAGACCCGAATGAGCATCATTAAATAAACCCCTCGACTTTTTGGTACGCCATCCAAAAACGCAATGCAAATCTCGTCATCCCTCCCGGCAGTGTCTGCTTCCAGCGCCCGAGGTCGCCGGACCCTCGCAGACCGCGTACGGGTAGGTCAAAAGACTCGTTGCGAATACTCCGAATCGCCCAAGCCAAGGAAAACTCCCTGTGCTATCTTTCCCAGTGCACAGGTAAAAGTACAACATGTCGAGCCGTAGCTCACGCACTGTCTTGTTGTCATGTTGCTCATCCCCCTCATCATATCTTAACTTAAAAAGGTCGATTTATACTGAGACAAGTTTTTTGTTTTGTTTTTGTTGTTGATTGCCTCGTTGACGGTGCAGGCCGGATAGCAGCCTACTTGATCTCCAGGAGCTTAACGTCGAAGATCAGGGTGCTGTTGCCAGGAATGCCAGGGACACCCTTGCTGCCGTAGGCCAGGTGGGCAGGGATCGTCAGACGACGCTCACCACCAACGGACATGCCAGCGACACCGATGTCCCAGCCCTTGATGACCTCGCCCTTTCCGAGCTTGAAGGAGAACGGGGAACCCTTCTTGTTGGCTGTTTCCAAACGTTAGCATCTCCTCGTTCCATGTGCTCAATGATCTAGGAAGACAAGCTACTTACAGTCAAAGACCTTGCCGTTCTCGAGCTTGCCAATGTAGCGCATGCCGACCTTGTCGCCACTCTTGGCAGTGCGGCCGGTGCCGGGCTTGCGGTCGTCAATGGTGACGCCCTGGACAATCTTGACACCAGTAGGCTTCTTGGCCTTGTCCTGGGCCGGCTTCTTCTCAGCAGGCGAGCCGGTAGGGCCCAGCTCCAGGTTCTTGGCGAACTGCACCTTCTTCTCCGACTTGGGGGTCTCCTTCTCCGCCTTGGCGGCTTCGGTCTTGAGCTTCTTTGCCTGCTTCTTGCTCAGCTTGGACTCGGCGTCCTTGCCCTCCTTGGCAATAAGCTCGTCGAGACCCTCGGCCGCATCCTCAGCAGGGCGCTTGTTCTTGCCCTTCTTGGCCTCAACCAGCTTGGGGGCCTCCTCCTCGTCGGTGTCGATCTCCTCGACGCGACCGGCACCGGGGATACCGTCGAGCTCATCCTCAGACTCGTCACCAACGAGCTCGTCGAGCTCAGGGGGGAGGTCGTACTCGTCATCGGAGTAGTCGTCCTCGTCGTCCTCGTCATCGGAGGCGGTGTCCTCATTGATAACGTAGTTGCCGGTGACGTAGATGGTGTGAGTGCCGGAGTTGACGAAGAAAGCCTTCTCCTCATCGCCGATAGTGAGCTCGAGGGGCTGCTGGTAGTGCTGTCATGCTGTTAGTGAAGAGCGCAGGATTGATGTGGTGATGCAGACTTACAGCCTGTGTGTCCAGAGTGCAGATGACGAACTGCTCGAGGTCGAGACCGTCGACATCACCCTCCTCAGACTCGTCGTCCTCCTCAGACTCCTCCTCATCGCCCTCGACAACGGCCTTGCCCTTGCCCTTGGCACCGTTGGTCTTCTTGCCCTTCTTGCCGGTCTCAGCGTCGTCCATCTCCTCGTCAGAGTCCTCATCCTTGGTGGCGTCCAGGAGCTCCTTGAGAGCAGCGGCCCTGAGGGCCTTCTTGGACTTCTTGGGGTCGCTAGGGCCGCCATTGGCCTCGTCCTCCTCGTCATCCTCGGAGTCGTCGTCACCGCCGCCCAGGAGCAGCTCGCGCATGTACTCGTCGTCCTCCTCGGAATCGCTGCCGTTGTCGCTGATGGCCTCCTTGACGAGCTTCAGGGTAGAGCGGGGGAGGCGAGGAACCTCGGCGTCGTCCTCGATCTCCTCAGTAGGGTCGATAGCGGCCATGGTGATGCGGATCTGAAGGTGTCAGCCAGCTGGATCTCGGGAGATGGTTGCGCGGCGCCACATGACCGAATGCATCGTATCACGCTGATATAACACCGATGCCAAAGTAGCAAGGCTGAATGTAACACTTACAGTAGCAGGGAAGTTTTGGCTGACGGGAACCAGAATGTCTCCAGGAGGGACCTCAAGCCCGAAGAGGGCGACAGGCTGAAGAGGCGACATGCTGTTGGCTGTTGGTGTATGGGTTTGATAGTTGAATTCAAAAGACCAAGTCTATAACTCGGATTACAATAACGAAGGAGGATGTGAAGGATGAGCAGCCGAATGATATACACAACAATGGATGTGAGAGAAAATGAAGGCAGAGTTTGCTTGAACAGGTCTGAAAGCGAAAGGGAAACTTGGACCCTGGACGACATTGGACCCGGCCTCGAAATTTTGAAAAAAAGTTAGGCCCCACCGATAACGATAAAGATAACGATAACGTCTACCTAAGTAAAGTGAAGGATGAGCCTCACCAGTGCCTCTTCTAGTCCGACTGGGCCAATCCTTGGAGCTGGAGTGGGTCATCCGCCTTGTCAACTGCATGTCTGCATGTCTGCATGTCTGTGCATGTGGTGTTCCGTACCGACGTACAGATTAGTAGCAAATTCCATAGTAGGCCTGTGTTGCAGATTATCCTTCTTGACCTTTGGATCTCACAACTATCTTTAGCGATCTCCCAAACCCCCCTGCGGACGGAAGGCAAGGCAGCCATACGCGAATATCAAATTGCCCAGTAATCCAACGCCACATGGTCGCCCGAACGGTCCTACAGATAGACATATCCAGTGACTTCTATAGGCAACAACAGTTTGGAAACCAATGGAATCAGTAATCCAGTCAAGGCGTGAGAAGAAGCTTCAGCACTGGGATGCCGGATGACCTGCAGGTGGTAAGAACTCTGTAAAGAATTGTGGGGCATTTCTGGGGTAACAGTACCTAGGTAGATACAGGTATATGTATATTAACCCTTACCCTCACCTCGGACGAAACGTCCATTACCTAGCACCTTCCTCGAAGCTAAGTACGGATCACAAGGGGAAATGATGTCCCACATCCGCCTGACTGAAATGCTGGATGAATAAATCCAAGCTTGCCTCATTACTCATCTTGCACGTAGCTGCACCCTATCAAGCTCTCAAACCCGACCCTCACAGGTCAAGGACCACCTGGGCATTTCAGAGGGGACAATCTATTCAACAACTAAGCGAAACCATATCCAAAAGGCGAAGGCACCTTCCCATCTCAGGACACCATGATACTTGGTCGCCCCGAATCTCATATGACAACGTTCCCTGCGCATAGTCAGCGCTGACGCGTTTGACCTTGCTACGAATGCGTCTCCTTCTCTGGGAGAGGTGGTTCTTGCCACACCAGGCCTATGCCTCCTTTTCTCGGAGCTGTATCGTCCTTGTCTGATTGCCCACAGCCTGTCTGGCCCACATGATGATAAGCTTCATCGATAAATGAAACTGACGGCCTCTGGTGCCTCACCGAGTGGCGGTTCCATCAAATTCGTCAATATCAGGCTCTCCTGGTAGTCTACCTAGGTATGTAGTGCAGAAACACCAAGGAGCCTACGGGGTATGAGAAGAAGTCGATCGGTACCTCTTTCTGCAGTTCCACGGCAGGACTCCGGATGCCATTCCACCGGACCGCACTCTTCAGGAAGGTCACCAATATCACCAGCGACGTCGTGGGATCCTTCCTCTACATGAGGATTTGCACAGTCCCACTGACAGGCACGTGCTCCTCCAATGGGAAGCATTCCGGGCATTCTCCAGTACCTGCAGGACGCCCTAGGACCAAGGCTTGTTTCACTGCCGGTACGTACACATAGACTACAAAAGTCCGCAGTACCCAATCTGTACCGAATTCGATCCTTCATGGGCACACCAAACATCTCAAGTTTGGTTCCAGGCAGTCAGGTGGATGGGGTTGGAGATGCCGAGGTGCAGCCGGTATTTGGGGTGATTGGGCTGGCACATGGTAGTCGCCCTCCCATCACCTTCACATATGTTCCAGAACGGCCGAGCAGCTGACATGCCGGCAGCCACTTACAAGACTCTATCATCTGTGATTCGTTTGCCCTCAGGATTACTGTCTGGGTCGGCCCGTTAACAATGCCTTTACCCCTCGTTATGATGGTGGTTACCCACTGCAATCATACTTCCAAGCAACCAGATTTGTTTTCAGTCCTTGTTTTTCTAACGATCGAATAGGCTCGGTAATAGAAGCAGTGGTGTGATATCCTGCCATGTCGTCACCAATAGATGGTTGAACTCATCTGCCTGGCGAAGGATGGTATATACCAGGGACATGATGGCCCCGCCTAGATGAAGGATGGCATTAAGCGGGTATGAGGATCGCATGCCATCCCTAATGAGGTCTCATGGGCAGGTCATCTAGGAAGGCAATCGTACGGGCAGCTGGTTTGTCCTACAGCCACAGTCGAGTATGGGTTAGTGCCGGATCACTCTTGTCGTCACACAGTTTTTCGCTGGCCGAAGATCAATAGGAGACCGGTTGTGCCCCTTTGTTTACTAGTGTGGACATCGATATATATATATATATATACAATACTTTCCATGGCATCAAGATTATGAGGGCAGCCAACAGAGGTCTGCCCAGGAAACCAGAGTTCATGACCTCCTCCCTCTCATTTTTCAGTACATACCTATCTTCAATACAAATCTGTCGACAACATGAGTCTCAGTTCTCTGTTCTCCCTCTTCGTGGCAGCTGCCATAGTTGTACCGGCCACCACCCTCACACCCGCAGAATGGCGCTCACAGAGCATCTACCAGGTCATGACCGACCGTTTTGCTCGGACAGATCTATCAACGAGTTACGAGTGTAAAACATCTCAGCAAATTTATTGTGGAGGCACGTGGAAGGGCCTGGTCAGCAAGCTCGATTACATACAGGGTATGGGATTCACGGCGATATGGATCTC
Source organism: Cytospora leucostoma (assembly GCA_003795295.1). Classification (NCBI taxonomy): domain Eukaryota; kingdom Fungi; phylum Ascomycota; class Sordariomycetes; order Diaporthales; family Cytosporaceae; genus Cytospora; species Cytospora leucostoma. The sequence continues at coordinate 370,446 of LKEB01000001.1, read as the reverse complement.
ACCGTATGTCGAGCAGATGTCAGGAAACACGTCTGACGGATCATCGTATCATGTGAGTGAAGGTTTCTTGTCTATGGCAATGAGTTATGAGTTGCAAGTCGGTGTAGCAATACAAGGTTTGATCACCGGTTTCGAAGTAGACCTTGCCTGAATAGGTACTGATTATCAGGATTATAGGGCTACTGGGCGCAGAACATCTATGCCGTCAACTCGGCGTTTGGGACAGCTGATGACCTTGCCGATCTATCTACTGCTGTTCATGAGCGAGGCATGTATTTGATGCTGGACGTCGTCACAAATCATTACGCCTACGATGGCTGTGGAGATTGCGTCGACTACAGCGAATTCGTGCCCTTCAACTCTAAATCCTACTTCCACGACTTCTGCTTGATCGATTACGACAACATCACTTCCTGCCAGGTATGCTGGGAGGGCGATAACACTGTCGCCCTGGCCGACCTGCGGACCGAGGACAGTTACGTCCAGGACACGTTCAATGACTGGATCAAGGAAGTGGTCGCCAACTACAGCATAGACGGTATCCGGCTCGACAGCGCACTGCAGGTGAACTATAACTTCACGCCTAGCTTTGAAAATGCCTCGGGCGTGTATCTCATCGGCGAGGTATTCAACGGCAACGTGGACCTCGTCACGTCGTACCAGAACAATAAGTATATGAGCGGGCTCATGGGCTACCCCATGTGGTACAAGATCACAGATGCCTTCAAGTCGACCTCGGGCAGCATCTCCGACCTCGTCGACCGCATCAACACGTGGAAGAGCACGGCCGATGACACCAGTCTATACGGCTCCTTCCTGGAGAACCACGACAACGCACGATTCCCCTCTCTCACCAGCGACACTGCCCTCATCAAGACCGCCATCGCCTTCACGGTGCTCTACGACGGAATCCCCATCGTCTACCAGGGCCAGGAGCAGCAGTTCGACGGCAGCGGCGTGCCCTACAACAGAGAGGCCCTCTGGAAGTCGGGCTACAACACCACCACGGAGCTGTACAGCTGGATCGGCAGCCTCAACGCCATCCGCAGCTGGGCCATCTCGGTCAACTCGACGTACCTGAACTACAACGCGTGGCCGGTCTACTCGGACTCGAACACCATCGGCGTGCGCAAGGGCTACAGCGGCAACCAGGTCGTAGGCGTGTACAGCAACGTCGGCTCGGGCGGGAGCACGACGGTCACCCTCACGGCTGCTAATACCGGGTTCACGGCGGGCGAGGCGTTGACGGATGTCCTCAGCTGCACGGCCTTCACGGCCGACTCGAGCGGTGGACTGAGCGTGACGGTTACGAACGGGCTGCCGAGGGTGTTTTATCCGACTTCGGCGCTTAGTGGGAGCTCGATATGTGGTGAGTAGATCTCTCGCTTTGTCGAGGAGAAGAACGGTGCATGTACGTTGGCCTCATGTGGTTGAGTTTTCGTGGTGTATTCGTCGGAGAGTATTCTTTCTTCAGGGATGGCGCACACCGGGGCAGACACCTCAGGATGAAAGCTGAAGCACTCATAGGGGGTGGCTCCGCGACCACGACAGCAACGACATCCACGGCAACCCCGACGTCCACAAAGACGACGGCGAGTTGCACGGCCACGTCAGTCGCCGTCACCTTCGACGAGCTCGTGACGACATCGTACGGGACTACGGTCAAGATGTAAGCATCACCCAAGCCCCAATACTTCGCAGCCCATGATAAGCACGCGGTTTATCGTCCTGGAGACCAAGTTAACACCTGCGATCTCAATCTATAGTGCCGGGAGCGTCGCAGCTCTGGGGAGCTGGGACACCGACGATGCTGTGGCCCTGAGCGCATCGGGCTATACAACCAGCAACCCGCTCTGGGACGTCACTGTCAACCTCGCTCCCAACAGTGTGGTATTGTACAAGTTCATCAAGGTGGGCAGCTCGGGGACGGTTACCTGGGAGGCGGACCCGAATCATACGTTGACGGTGCCGTGTACGGCGACTACGGTGTCCGCGAGCTGGCAGACGTGATGCACCCTGGCGAGCAGTGTGTACCTACTTGAGTACCTAGGTAGATGCCCTCTACTGCCTGGCAAGGCATGTACCGAGAGGGAAGGCTGGGTGTCAAGAGATCACTGTGATTGAGTGAGGGATTAGGCTTCGCTGCGTTGATGTAAATACTCATGTAGATATATACCTAGTGGCCACAGACGTCCCCCTTGAGAAATATAATCTCCAAATGAGATGTAAAGTATATAAACCTCGTCGTGGATAGGTAGATTCACATATACACTTATATGAACTCACCTCAACGTCGAATTGGATGAGTGGTAGCTGAGTGGTCGTCCTGAGAGGCGCAGGCAGCAGCGTTCGCGACGACACACCCCCTCGCTACCCCCCTTTATAAAACGACCTTCCACCCCAGTTAAGCAACCCAATAGCTCAGTCGTCAAGAGGAGACACCTGAAGTTATTAAATGCTAACAGTTCCACAGGTGCCGCGTGTTCAACTCCCCACAAAGGGGCTTGACTTCCATCGGCGAGAGCCAACGATACAGAAAACGAAAAAGAGTCAGGCTAGACCGACCTTCCACCAGCATTGGACCGCAAGGTCATGCGGTGTGTGCAGTGATGGCAGCCAGGGCTCCGGCCGCTCTGATTCACAAAAGAGGTTGCGGCCTCTCAAAACAACAAATTCCGGCCTCTGTAAGTAAATGATCACCCCCTCCCCAACTATATACACCACCTCCTCTTGACGACTGGGCTTTGGGCATTGTGCTGTGATGACTTGCTGCTCCTTCTCTCTCCTCTCTCATCTCTACCGGATGAGATGAAAGGTGACATTTTGTTTTTGCTCCCCTGCTGAGTCCTTATGCTACACGTTTTCGTTAAGGGCGACTCCAACACTTTAATGGCTTTCGAACTGTGGTAGGACGACGCAAAGTGCTGGACGAAACTTGACCTGGTCTCCAGGTGAATAGGTATTACGCGCGTTTGCAGCCCCCCTTCATTGTCAGCAAGTTCTTGCTGGATTGCTCATGTATAGGTCTATTTTCTAATATCAGGCCAGCCTGACCCAAAAGCTAAACTGCAATATTTTGCATATGAAGGATACAAGGCGTTGACTAGTAGGTACAGGTGTTCCCACCACAGCTTAGACCCTCAACTCGGGCCTGGCCACCTTCATCTCCCTCCGTTTCCAAAAAGCTATAAACGCCGCCCCCGGCCCAAAGAGGACAGATCCAGCGACCAGCAGTCCAACGTTCTTGAGCAAAGGCATCCCGTCGGCCCCCACCCGCCTCGACTCAGCACAGCTGATAGAGCACCAGACAAGCATCGACGCAACGGTCAAGAGGAGGTCAAGCTTGAGGAATATCCCCACGCCCTCGGCAATGTCCGCAACAGGATGCCTCGGCTCGTGCGGTACGAACGCTCCAGCGACCGACAGGCCAGGAGTCCAGACAAGTGCAAGCAGGATGGCCGTATGAGCAGCAGAAGCAACGACGAAGACGAAGTTGTACAGCCTCTTGAGACCCGCCACATCCAGCTCCTTGTAATCCTCCAACGGCGCCTTGTTCTTCTTCTCCCCCAGCCCACCACCCGCAATCACCTTTCTCGGGCCCGCTAGGAACCCGGAAATCCAGTCTGCAGCCAACGATACCAGCACGGGTGAGATCTGCCACAGGGCAATGCTCTCCTGGGCGTACTCCCAGGTGAACGTCGTCGGGCCCGCCACGAGCGCGCAAGGTACGAGGAAGCCGAGCACCAGGGCCGGTATGATGGCCCTGCTGAAGGCGCGAGGGACGAAGCGCTCGGCGGGCATCCAGTAGGCGGGGTGGGATGAGCTACGATAGAGCGCGAGGACGTAGAGTGGCAGGACGAGGCCGAGGCCGAGGAGCTGGGCTGCCATGAGCCAGGAGGTGGGGCTGAGGATGTTAGCAATGAGTTGTCACCAGTGAGACACTGCCGAATTGTGTTTGGGACTCACCTCCACATCGGAGACCACGTGTTCCTCTTCCTGCTCCCCTCGACCGAGACCACAGCCAGCACTGGGAAGACGACGGACAGGAGGAAATAACCCGCCTGTAGCTTCCTCTCCAGAACGGCCGGGGCGCTGCCGCTCCCCGCGATCAGCGGGAGGAACACCGCCACCAGGGTGCTCGCTGGGCGGTTCAGGCCAGACAGCCACCCGGCCCTCCCAAATACCTGCCTCAGGTCCGTCATCCCCCGCCCGGGGATGTCCACGGCGCCCTGCCAGACCGCCTCGTCCACGAGCCGGAACGTCCCGTTCACGTGTCCGACGTGGAGGAGCAGGTACACCCCCAGCGCTGCCAGGCCAGCCAGGATGGACGTGATGCTCCCGCTCGCCAGGATGCTCCTGGGCTCCGGCCGGTGGAGGAGCTCGTCCTCGTACGGGAGGGCGTGTGAGGTCGGTTTTGGCAGCCAGTCTGGCAGCGTTTTTCCCTTCTCTCCGCCAGGCACGTCACTGTTGTCACTCCTCTTCTCCTTCTTCGTCTCCAGACCTACAGCTCCGGGGTAAGCTCCCGTCAGCCACCTCAGGGCCGGCCCGGAGCCTATGGCGGGGTAGTAATACCGGTTCATGAGACTGAGCCAGGGCGTCCTCATGGCGAAGCGGTGTTGCGTCTGCTTCGAGACGTCGACCAGTGCTTGGGCGCGGGGGCGACGGGAGTCCTGGGTCCTGGCGAAGACGGATTCCAGTTCGGCGGTCGAAGGGCTCTCCGAGGATTTAAGGAGGGCGACCAGGTGGTTCGTGAGGGCTGCTGTGGTTTCTAGGGCGTTCATGCCTCCCAGCCCGATGATGGGGTTGAACTGCGTTTTTGCAGTGAGTATATCTCCGGTTTTTCAGAGAGGAAATAGAGATTCGGCATCAAGTGGACTTGAGTAAAAACATACCTTGTGTACAGCATCGCCTACAACAATACACCGCCCATCATACCACCTATCCAACACACCCTCATGCAGCGGCGTACGCACCGAGACAAGCCTCCTCTCATACAGATCCCTGAATCTCACCGTCTCAGTAACCGCATCATTACCATGCTTCGCGACCGTCTCAGCCTCGTCCTCCTCACCATACGGCGGCAGCGCGTCCCCGTAGTACGTCTCACCCAGACCGGTGAACAGACACCAATAAGTCCGGTCGTCAGGGCCCGAGGCGGCGAACAGCGAGGACCCGTGGTTGGTGACGTGGTGCAGGGTGTCCTCGCCGACACCAGGGACCCTGTCCGATATGCCGAAGAGGCACCTGTACTGCACCGGGAGACCGTCGCCCCCCGCCGCGCCGCCGCCGCCGCCCGTCCGCGCCATCTCCCGCCCCACGGCGCTGTGGACCCCGTCCGCGCCGACGAGCATGCTCCCCTCGTAGCTGGTCCCGTCTTCACACTCGGCAGAGACGCCCCCTGCGTCCTGGCGGGACCCGATTACCCGCTTAGACGTCAGTACCTTCTCCTTCTGGCGGAGGTTCCGGTACAGGACCTCGATGAGCATCCTCCTCTCGAAGAAGACCATAGGGTACCCATGGCGGTGCACGAGATGCTCCTCCAGGTCCGCCACGTGCACCAGCGCCCTGCCGTCCGGCGCCCGGATGACAAAGTTGTCGATGGTGCAGTTGACCAGCGCCATGACGTCCTCGTAGCAGCCCAGCTGGTCCAGCACGCGGAAGCCGCTGGGGAGCACGGCGATGGAGGCGCCTGCCTGCGGGGCGATGGCGGCGTGGCCCTCGAGGACGAGGAAGTCGATGCCGTGCTGCTCGAGGGCGAGGGCCAGGCTGAGGCCGGCGATGCTGCCGCCTGCTATGAGCACGCGGAAGTCCTTGCCTGTAGACATCTTCCTTGATCTTGTGCCACGGGCGAGGGACTTGGGTCTGGTGAGTTGAGAGTAGGGATCTTGCCTTTGTGCGCCCAGCCCTACTGTGTATGTATGTATGCGCTTGGAGGGAATGCTGTGCAGCAAGCATGGGACGTTGCGATAAGACAGTGGAGACTTGTGGCCTGGGTGGGTGGATTGACCCAATTGTTTGCATGAGAGTCTCGACGTTGTACAATGTGGGGCCGGCGATCGAATGTTTCTGGGGGAGAAACAATATCAAGAGCTGGATTCCACTCGAAACGTGTAGGACACTGGGTTCTAGTATATGATGCTGCGTACTTACTGAAGTAAGCAACGAAACCGCTGATCAGCCACTGACCTCCATGCCCACTCTACTCTTACTCGAGAAAAGGAGCACAACCCCGGAACTAGGAACAGATTGCTCGGGAAACTATTGCCCGGAGGTCTTTCCTCCATGTGCTTTCACGTATGCATCAACAGTCAAACAATGCCGCATGAAATCAGGTGTGTGAAATTGGGTATATTGACAGACCAAAACCTCAAACAAGAAAAAAGGACGGAAGTTTTCGCCCATAACCAAAAATACATACCGATCAACCAGAGGCCAATCCAGCCACACCTGAGTCTCAACCATCAATCAGTATATAAAACAAAATCAAGAGAGACCAAAGACCTTCTTGGCGTTATCCCAGTAAGTGAGCCGGCCCGGCTCATCCGCGGTAGAGGCGCCGACGCAGGACATATACTCCTGGAACCAGGCATCCGCGCCGCCGTCCTTGGCGGCCTGGGCGGCGGCGCACTGGGTCGAGTAGAACCAGGGCCCCGTGCCGAAGTTGTACTCGTCCTTGGTGACGAAGTCCAGGACGTTGGAGGCGGTGATGCTCTCCACGGCCAGGGCGGCGATGCTGACGGCGTACTCGACGTTCCACCTGCCCTGCTGCATGTTGCTCGTGCCCTGGCCCGAGGCGGCGTTGTTCAGGTTCTGGCTGTACTGCAGCTCCCCGGACTCGTAGGCGACGAGGGCCAGGATCCCGGCCTGCTCCACGTTGGTGCCGATGCTGTAGTCCTCCATGGCCTGCACCAGGTGGGGCGCGGCCTCGCTGGCCGTCCGGCACTGCGTGCCCCGCCCCGCGCAGGAGCTCGAGCTCGGCATGATGTCCAGGATCACCTGGGTCCCGTCCCGCCTGGCCAGGGTGCGCGTCGGCGCCGGCGTCGTGGGGAGGGCCAGGGCCGTGCCCGCGATGGCAACGGTGGTGATGAGGGTCGTGAGCTGCATGGTTGTTTGTTGGTTTCGTGGTCGGGTGTTGATGTGGATGTTGATGTGGTTTTTGGTGATGGTTTCAGATCCGACGGGCAGATAAAGTCCTTGTTCAACAAAGGCGTTCTCAGCTTCTTTGAGACAGGTGGATCAATGCGGCTTTCGCAAGTTGGCTTCGTTTAAACGCCCGAGTACAATGAAACAAACTTGTTTGTTCGGAAGATAGCAAGCGATATCAACAGGTAGGGTTCTTTGTGTGACAGCTTATGTGGGTATAATGAATGTGAATGTGATTGTACTGCTCTTCCAGGAGCAGACACCCGGCACAGTTGCTGGAAAGCAAGGAAAGACTTGAGTGAGAAAGGAAGAATGTAGAACTACTGAGTTCTGTTATTGGTGGTGATGAGTGAAGGAGAACAACAAGGCAAGGTGAGTGAGTGGCTCACTCGAGCCTTTTGTGAACGATCGTCAACGCCTCCTGCCTCTCGTATCTCCTCCTCATGGTTCGCCCCCGGAGGTCCTCCGTGCCGGTCCCATTTCGCTGCCCCCATAGAGCGCCTGTCAAGAGAGATGAGCAATGCCACCGAATCCATCCATTGGCATCCAAGCGTTCAGCTTCCAGCTCTGGTAGAGATAATTGCTTAGGCGACTCTCTGGCTGGGATAGGCGAGCGACAAATCCGTGGATGGATCCACAACCATGAGCGGCAAAGCCAGCAATTCAGGGGTTGTCATAGCTCTTGTTGATGCTCCGGCCAATCAGCCGCGCGGGCTGCTTTGCGGGGCGAGGCGCGCGAAACAGGCCTAGCGACAAGCCGCATTGTCTCTGAAACACTCGCTCAGGAGTTCGGTTCGTGTTTGGGCTTGTTGACGGGAGTCGGTTGCCTCGCTCAGGAATGTAACAACAAGAGCCTTCTCGGCCTCGGCATCGTTGAATCATGGCATGATACCATGTTGAGCACCGCCGCACTGGCGATGTCACGGCCACGTTCACGGTCCATATGATGGCTTGGGCACGACTGAGGGAGCCTGCGCGGACAATAGACATTGTGATCAACGCTGTCATGTTTGATAAGCACCATTGATCTCAACGAAGCCGGATTCCTTTGTCTTGTTTGTCGAGTCCATTCAACTGCCACGCCGGAGGAGAGAAGAGCCCGAGATACCGTGACATCGATATGGCTTAGATTGATGCGTCGACCGAGGCTAGGCAGACTTCTCCAGCCCGTCTGGATTCGTCTGCGCATTCAGGACGTCTCCAACGACGTGTGTGCTCTCGAGCCAGCCGGCTCTGAGACGTTCGGATCAAGCGGCCCTCTGGCGGGTGACCATTTGGACCGACCATTTTCATTGACGTTGACGGTGGCGAGCACAACAAGTTGGAACTACAGCCCCCAATCGTATCGCGACCCTGTACGTGCAAAGGCATCGCCTCTGAGCCTATTGCCATCATGTCCATCGTCGGCAGCCCCATAGCTTCTAGCTGGGAGGACAGGGCTGCGGCGCGATATGTAGCCAAGCGAGGTGCCAAGACGAAGGAACAGGTGCTGAAGGTATTGCCGGACTTAGGCGAGGCCGGACTGCTCGACATCCTTGCCGTCTGTCCGGCTCGAGTCTTGGTGAAAATTACTGGCTGTTAGACACATTCTTCTTGAGGCAAGCAACGTAGAATCCTCGGGGATGACATAACTTTACTCTTACTGTCCGCGATCTCTAGCAGAGTGATTCAAGCCAAAATCACAGTGCTGTCTACACTGGCGGACAGTCAACCATAGCCCAAAGACGAGGGACGTACTGTAGCTTCTGCACTCCCCACTACACCTATTTCCTCGTCATGTAACCTATCTTGCGGTCAAATCGTAGAGATGAACAAGCCGGACGAACTGAGGGTAGAGAAGTTCTTGGCCTCGAGCTTCGGATGCGATCATGAAGATCATTGCGGAACACTCGTCGGTAGGAGCGAACGGCTTCCGGTACAGTCCGCCTGAAAATCTTGGTTATCAGTGATAATCCTATTCATTGCGAAGCAAAGCCATTCTCCTGAAGTTTCGTCTCATCCGCCTAAGAGCTGCCAAAAGCATGCGGACGATGTGAGCTTGTGCGTTGTACAACGAGGCCCGGCCCCTCCAGCGGCAAATAAGTGCCTAGCACCTGCACCGCTGGTATGGGACTACCAGACAGATATCGCTATTCGCGTATTGGTTTGACATAGGGCAATATCTTGATACTGTACCCGCCGCTTATTAGCTATATTGTTACTCGGAGTACCTGTTTATCACAAAGGTTGTAACCGCGACTTTGACTTTGCGCCCATGGAAAAAGATAACCGTCAACATTTGACAAATGAAGGGACCGATCCATCTCATGGCTGGGTCGCTTCAACATTTTTCACCAACCTTCCTTTCGAGAGTCTCAAGTCCCCGGAGATGTTAGCACTCACCGAGAGTACATGAGGTGCTCGCCAGTAACAAGAGAGGCTGTCGACATCCCTCTGCCACTTGCCGGCGTTCTTAGAAGAGGGCTCTGCTTTTCCCATGGGTAATAATCCCATAGACTTGGGTCTCTTTATCCAGTCACGAAGATACCTGACGCAGAATAAACTCGAAAAATTCCTGCAGTTGGGATTTTGGGGGAGAGGGCAGATCTTCGTGTCAGCCGTAGCAAGCAACCCGACAGTCGAAGACGATGATCTCAGCGAGAGGCTCCTTGTTCTTCACATGCGATTCCAACGATCCCTCACCCCCATGTATAGGTCTCAAAGCTTCCAATGGTTCTCACGCCCTGTGCCGAGGTTTCTGCCCCCGCGGAGACGCTATCAGTAGCCCAGGCCAGGGCGAGAGCATATAGTCGCTTGCTTCCTTGTTCGGCTTGGAAAACATGCCTCCGCCAGCTCTTCACCCTCATCGCCTTCAGTGGAGGTTGCTATTACGCCCGGCTCCCTGTCTACCTCCTCGTCGGGGAAGCCACAGGCCTCACTCATAGATCCATCCATGATCATGCCGACTCAGCGCTTTGTAATCGGAGGTCCGCAGATAGGCCTCGATGTCTCAACGCTTGGGTAATCCGCTCACATCATATTTGCAATGCCCACACGAGAACGATATTGACACATACATGATCGACTGTAGGAACGACCCCGGAGCCATGGAATACTGTTCTTCGGACCAAGAAGGTGTAGCTCCAGATGTGATCAAGTGACCGACGCCCGGCTAGGTATGCGAGCCAATGGGCAGGACCACGCGGTCTTGTGGGAATCCCACCTCGATGATCCATCGATTGTAGCCTTTATGTCGAGTCTCCAGCCTCCTAAGGATGGATCGATCTATATATCGAAGAAGCGGGTGCAACACTGGCAACCCAACAAGCCCAGGGAAGTGAAGGGCCCAGATAATTCTCGATTATATTTGGCCCCGCAAGGCCCCTTGAACAACTCATCAGGACGTCGTCGGCAAGTCCAGAACCAAGTCCCGTCTCCAGTAAGTGACCCATGCAGTCCGGGCCACGGAGACAGCAAGCCCCGCTCGAGCCTGCCTCCGTCTCCGTCCCGGGGCAACGGCCCTCCGGCCCGTGGAGTTCCGCCCGAGTCTCCGCGATGCGACCACCTGGGGGTTCCGAGTACGCGGTACTGTACTCCCCAAGGGTCCCAGATGAAGTATGTGCAAGGGGCTCCCGTCCCCTGCATAAGGGGACCCCTGTGGTTTCCGATCCGAGGGGTCCCCCCCTCTTCCGCGCATGACTTGACCCGAGGCAGCGAATCCCAACATTGTATAGAGATACCTAGGTATGTAGGTATGACATACCCCGAGCCTTGTGCGACAGGGGGTAATGCGAGGTACAGGAGATGTGCGCGGAAGAGGTGCTTTCTCTTTGGTCAATGGCTGTGCAGGAGCTGCGGCCTGCTCTGCAGTCATCCCCGTGCGATCGATACGAGGCGGGACCTTGTCTTCCCACCCTGCGCTGGAGTCTTGATGAATACCGAAACCTTTTTAAGGTTATGGATGGCCCCATCGCTCGAGCAGCGAGGCGGCTGGCGCGGCATCTGGGACCACCGTCCCCTGAGCGATCTGCACGAAAGGTTTTTGCGGCTGAAGTCCAGAATATGTGATGTGCCAGTGGACAACTTCCGCTTATGATGATCGTGTGTATAGCCCGGGATTTTGTCTTAGTATGTGACTGTGTACCTACTACGTGCTTTCTGTACGTCGTCGACATGTCCTGTTGCCCAGAGACGCACGATGTGGAGACTCCCGATGAATGACGACCCCCCCCCCCCGGCCCCCTGGGCCAAGGCAACAACGTACCCGTTAGTCGGACCGGTTGGAGTGTGATACCCCTGTTATGCTATGGCTTCAATTCTGAGAGGGAAGAGGATCACACAGCCGGTGGGGCTCGCAAAGCGATCTCGCAGTCTCGGCTTGGTTATGATGGCTTCGTAAGGCGGAGGCGACGGGGTGTTTTCGCTGATCCACTCCGCCGGAAGCCAGCTAGGGTCGCACGGCTCACAGACCCCATTGTTCAGACCAGTGGAGAGACGGTTGCAAGGATTTTTGATTCCCTTGTCTTGATCAATTTACATTTTGATGAGGCTTACCAGGCTCTCGGGAAGCCTGCTTGGTTCTGTCTCTCGAAGGTCTTTCCCTCCCCGTAGGGCATCAATCATGGTGTGCAGCTCATCGGATTCCTGGCCCCGACATGGCCATGTTCTGGGCCCGTGAAAAATGCGAAAGGCTGCATGACGGGCAACCGAGGCGGCCCAGATATCTGCAGCAGATGCAGGAGAAGTCACGCCGCAGTGAGCCGCGGGTGGGAGTGTCTACTTCCTAGCTTGGGCCCTGTGGCGCCGAACAGCAGTCGGCTATCGTGATATCTGTCTTTATGCGCACCGTGCCACATTGTTCTGAATTCGAAATCATCGCATTGTTCTCCATAAGGGTCCCGGCCTGTGGAGGCTTGATAGAAAGCGTCTGTGCGACTGCTTCAAGGCCATATGCCGACGGGAAGCAGACGACACGCAGGAGTCCAATTTCGCTATTGAACAAACTCTTGTGGTGGAGTATCATAGACGACGTCTTCCAAGACCAGTCTTTGTTCCTGATACCTTTGAAGCCTTGCGACGTCAACGTCTGAATCTGCGTCCCTGCATGGTGGCGCGGCATTGGTCTCAAGCATACTTAGATCGTATGCCGACCCTGGCAAGCTCGAAAAGGCAATTGCTCCCATGAGATCGGCGACGGCAGGACGCCCGGATGCTGCGAACGCTAGGCGCCCGACGACTCTATGATGGGCTGTCCGCGCGTTATCGAGGCTCAGTTCACCAAGTCCACAATGCTCCGAAGTGCCAAGTGGAGTGTGCGTATCCAAGAGCAGCATGGATTGAGGCATCGAGAAGCCCCACGATGCAGTGGAAAGGCATCCACACATCGTGATCTGGTGAGCACGACCGGCATGACACTGTGAGCCCCGCAATTGAACGGCGATTGACGAACCCCTTCGAGCTGGCCTATGTCGCGGCAGCCCCAGTGTCGAGTGATCTGTGTCCGGTACCTTGCTTCCAAGTGGGGCCCTAGTTCGGTGGAAACCATGGGACAGAATTAGCTTGCGAAGGACGTCGCATCAGATCTGTTGGGAGAAGAAAAGTCAAAACTCCGCGAGCATCCTGGCTATTGCGGCAGATGTCCTGTCAGTAGTAGCCCATAGAATTGAGAGTGATCTTATTAAGAGTTCTGTATGTTGGTCGTGTTGATACGCTCATGAAGTGCAATCAGTAGCTAATCTCATGTCGTTATGCAATTGCAGTGTAACACGCGCCAGTCGCGAGTTGAGTCTGTCCACCGGTTTCGCAATCAGGTCCGCACCGCATGATCAGATATCCAAAAATTTAGCCTCGTTGACGTCAGATGCAGCACCAACACTCGCAGATCACAATGTGAATAAGGCCGCGGTTGCAGCATGTCGTCGTGAGGGTCCTTCATGCAGTATCGCGGACGACGACCCCTTGCAGCTACCACCGAAGCTCTAGCCTAAGACGGCTAGACCATCCGTGCGATTCGAATGTCAAATGTAGGGGACCGACGATCCCTAACTGCCCGGGCCGGTGACCGAATATCTGGATCGTGGAAATGGGCCGTACTTCCGTCAAAGACACAGTCTCGGCTGTCTCAATCTGATATTTAGCATGAGCTTGCGTTCTGGCGCCCCCTTTTTGCGAAGCGACCGGCCAATGTTTCAGTTTACCCACCGATCTGGTTGACAGCTTGGCTCCCGATACGGTTTATAGGGCGAGGGGTCGCTTGTTATTCAAGATCGCGAATTCTCGTGCTGCCAATTTGTACTTGTTAATAATTCGTACACCTCGACTGGAACCTCGACTTGGGAAAACATCCTGGCCGAGCCCATGAATAGGGAGGAAGTCTGTGTCTCGAAGGGCTGCACGTTGTTCCTCATTCTGAACAGCCAGCCTCCCGCCATGGACGCAATGGACCAAGCCAGCAGAGACTCTGTACCATGGTTTGCAATCTCCTCAGTTAGATGTCCAAGATTGCGTCGAAGGCGTGTTTACCGGCACCCATTGTCAAGTGCTGTCGAACCATAGCATTGCACCTATTGGTATTCTGGTGGTCGTTGGCGTCGGCCGATGTGACTCCAGTATCACCTATGCCTCCGCTGGTTTATGCGTCCTTTGTCTAGACCTTTCTTTATACATGTAGGCATGGGAGTTCAGTCCGTCGACACCTTATGCAGGCTTTCCTGCATTCGGGGGGTGTTGATGCAGAGTCCGGCAAAGCCTGCACGTAACGACTGTCTCAGGTGAGAGCCTCCCTGCATGAGTCTGCATCTTTGTCGCATGTTATCACCACCTGTTGATGATCCCCGCAGTATCGCAGCACTGCAGCATGCAAGTAGCCGGCGCAGCATTAACGCAATCCCATTATACGCCAACTGTGCAGCTTTGTTGGTTAGGGTACAGCATGATAGGCGCGGCCAAATGTCGACATGATGAGGCTGCATAGCCCATCGAGTTCCCCTTAATAGAGACCGCGTGGCAGGTGCAGGTACGACGATGGGCCAGCCACATCCTCGCACAACATTTGGAGGCAGCATGGTCTCAACGCCAGAGCCCACTTGGCCACAAGATCCTTGAGGCCCTTGCGGAACCATAGTTGGGGCAGAACAGAACGAATCCAAGAAAATAACACTATTGACGCAAGCACTGTTAGAAACTCCGTAGCACGAGATTGCGATATTCGAAGGCCTATACTGTAACACAGCACGCCGTCGTAAGGTGTGTCTGCGCATTTTTGTAACGGATATCGGTGCCAGAAGAAGCAGGTGATGGTGGTCCATTCCTTCAGACGCCACGGGAAAGGGGGCTGAGTCGATCCCAAGAACGTGGCCCATCCTTCCGCTTCCAGAGAACTTCTGGAAGGAGCTCCAATTGCCTGTCATCTGGAACATTAGGTCTCGGTCATCCCGTGCCGGCCTGCCAACGACAAATTTGGCCCCTCTGGGCAGAGCTGTGCCGCACAGGGGCGTAAAAAGGCACTCGAGAATCGAGTGTTTCATAGTTCCAACATCGATGGCTCAGGAGTCAGACTGATTAGTGTGCATCGATCGCCCCTTTCAATGGCAAGGGGCGCAAGTAGAGGGGCGCAAGTAGTGGCCTGACGAGACAATCTGATCGCAGTTGAACAGCCCAGTTTCGGAGCTGAGGACGATAATAATCTCGGACAATTCGAGATCAGTGCCGGTCAGCGACGCGTTGCCTTACAATGAAAATGCCGAGTGCAACCCCATTCCACCCAGACATCCAGGTGGTGTAGGGATGTGTCCGAACAGTAAAATGCGGGATATGTACCCGGGTAATCGTCACCGAAGCACCAAGACAGACATTCGAGAGATGCCCTTACCAATTTGCCGATCTTTCTGCCCAGTGTCAGCGCAACCATTATTTCCTGTCTTTAGAACTTAAAGCTGAAGCAATGCGGTCCATCATATCGCCATGCAACTTCAAATATGTGCACAGGGTCAAGCATTGTAGAAGCTCGATGCGACAAGAGTGGGGTTGTTGCAAAATGGCAGCAAGCCGCCGCGCAATGTTGACAATAAAGTAGTACGGCTTTTTATAAGATTGAAGTCGAAGTACAATTCTGATATGAGAGCGGATGAAGACGGTACGCTGCTAGGCTGCCCGGGTCCCGGAACACTGTACCTAGGTATGATTCATCAGCAGTACTGGGTGCTGAAGTACTTAGATAGGGGATTGGGATTGTCAAATGTTCAGGCACACTTGTGGTGGTATAATTGGATGCTCCTGAAGAATTGATGCAAGGCCAGGCAGGTTCCACCGAAGGCTGGCTGGCATTCGGACTGTTCCAAATCTCAGACTACTTACAGGCTTCGTAATCCAGGTCGGATATCGCGATGTAGGAGCATGCGAAGGAAGGTCAGACAGCGCTCCTAGCAAGCATTGTGGGTTGCACAAGCGATTTCGAATGTACTATGTACAAAACGGTAGGCACGCAGCACGTCATCGCCGCAGCTTTGAGAGCAGTATGTATGTACTGTGCATTGATATGAGCTGATAAGCAAAAGCCGTACAGTACGCCGTGCATTGCCTGACGGGGTACCGCACAATGCAAGCGTGATTGATGCATTGTTGGTAGTGGCCGGTAAGCTGGAGCTGGGAAATTGACTAAGCGCTGAATATGTGACGGAGGCGTGACTGACCGGCGTACACATTCCCGGTATCACAGATAGGTATGTGCCAGACGCTCCCATAGGCCACTGGAGGCTCTTACCCGAGGGCCACGGGGATATTAACAGGTGTCGAATCCCGAAGGGCTGGGCTCTCCTGTGCTCCTGTGGCAACCAATTGACCGTCGGAAGGGCTTCAAGAGCTGACGTAACCAGCAAAACCCCGGGAAGATGGCCATTGCTTCGGTATTGATCTTGTAAGCACCCTGATGACTTTCTGGACACATACTGTGTAGGCGAGTTACCTACCTGCCGACGACTGGGATTCCAGATTAGAGCCGCAACGGAAGCCTGCGTGAAGCGCGGGAATGACACGTGAAGCGGGTCCATCAGCCCTGCTCTTATAGGTGTGCATTCAGACAATAGAACACCAATGCCGTGTAAGGGATCAAGACGACGAGATCCATTTCGAACGGCCCGCGTACAAAGAGCAAGCCTGGCAAGATCCACCAAAGACTGCCTGAAATGGATCTTGCTGTGGATTTGCTGCAAGGGGACGTAGCAATCCCACTGGATAGTAAAGTGGCCGAGTTTTAGCCAGTAGGAAGTCGTCAATGCCATCCCGTTACTGAAGGCACAGTACTGTACACTACCAGAATAGTAGTCTGGACGCATCCGCCATCTTGACCAAGGTTGATTTAGACCACGGGTGTACAGACTTGGCGACTGATCAGTGATTTGCCTCACGCGCTCACGCCACCGGAAAAGCAATCTCCGCAAGTTGGGGGCTGGTCGGCGCCGGCAAGCCCAACATCGACCGCCCACACGGGATGGACATATATGTAGGTGTCAACCCGGCAATTATTTGATCTCATATAACTCATCTTGGATCGGGACAAGAACTGGCCCATGTGTTGTTCGCTCGGATGCCGGAGTCAATTATTGGATGAAGATCGCGGTATATATTGCGTAGGAGGCTGAAGGTGATAATAGCACCTTCGGGGGCAGCTTCAATCTGTTTATGTGCCCACTGTATTTGTGTGTGGAGTGAGGGGGGTCTGAAAAGGACTGCAGTAGTCTGATCCCAGAATAGCAGCATCTGACGGGTCCACTTCAATGCGATGCGTATCATGGTACAATGTTCAGCCTGACGCTCGTGGTCAACACCGGTCAAAGCTCGACTTTTTAGTGGAACAGCCGGAGAAGACTTGCAATCGTTTGAGCTCACCAGAACGAGGATAGCTGGCCTGTTCGACCCTACGCCTGCGCGGCGCGGCACGGCGCGACGTCCGAGACTGATTTGCTTATAATCGTCGAATCGAATTCGCGGGGAACCGAAGCATCAGGAGATCTGCGGGAGTCTGAGACTGTTTCAAGTGGACCATCTATCGTAGCTTTCACCTAACTGGGTCGGAGCTCTGACTTTGAGATGCGGCAGTTGATATGTTTGTACAACTGACTGAATATCAAAGTCGTGACCAATGACTAGTAATAAATCCCATGTGACGACCTGTTCCTGCAACTCAGCTCGTACCAGTTGACATCATGGATGGATGAGTCTAACATTCAACTTACCTGACTATACGCAATATGCCTCTGATATGTACCAAGGTGGCAAGCTTGCCGGCGGGCTTCTCGTGGTAAGTGGCATACTTACCCCGGCAGAAGGGTATCGTGTACCCGATTGCAAATTTCAAAACGGATTGCAGAGATCTCAGGGTCTGACGCGCCGGCAAGTATATTTCCCGTGGAATTTGCAACGGTGGCCTCGCCTACTCGTTGATCCGGGTGACTGGTTGTGATATACCGCAGTGGAAAATAATATTTGTTGAGTGGATCAGACTGGGCATGCACGGAGTTTTTACTACATCAATGCATGTAGTACCGTTACTTCGGGCAATCGCAAGTGGCCCCCTCCCCCCCCAATACTCGAATCCTACCGGTGCACAATAGAGAAACGGTACAGATCTACTTCGTGTGAGTCTGGAAGGAGCGAAAGGACCACTTCTCGATCATACTGTAGCATTTTTTACTTTGGGATGATGATCCTTGCTCTGCCCAGGTGGTGTGCTTTATGGTGATTACCACGGTACCTAGGTAGAGCCAACCAACCAACCAACCAACCTACCAACCAACCTATGCATCCACATGATCTTGGTCTCGGCCGACAAATTCTGAAATGAAGCAATATGCATAGCTGGTGTAATCACAACTACTCTATATTGCCACTGTGATGATATCGCTGATAGTAGGGCCGGTCATCCGCTGAAGTACATATAGATACTGTAGTATACCTAGGTAACTGCTGGTGCACTGCAACATGTGATTGCCTCTTCAGTCGCTGGGTCGGCAGCGCATTGTAAGGGATCCCTGTCCCTGCAAGATTTCACGTCCCCACCATGAAATTTAAGTTGCCCAGATCGTCTTAGCGCGGGGTCTGCACCTCAAGGGTACCTGAATGCTTTCTCGTGGACGTGGGGCAACTCTTGGTCTGTGTGACGACCCGGGGACTGCAAGAAAGGTGATCCTTGTGTTACCGGTACCGTACCAACCATGCCTGGCAGACCTAGGTACTTAGTATCTAGGTGCTCTGGTATCAGTTGTGCCGTGCCACGGACTGTCCTGTCCTCCCCCTCCTCCTCCCCAATCAGTCCCTTGCCTCTCTCATCATCAACATCATCGTCGATGCTATCCAATACCTTCCAAGGCTTTTCACCTCGTATCCCATTCCACCGTGCGCGACCGTCCACGTCGTCCCACTCGCTCTGACATGCGGAGAAATCACATCTTAGGCGCAGTGCCAAGAGGGGGGGCAACGCAAGTCCCAAGAGCGGAGGGCTCCATCCCACAGGGAAAAGGGGGTCCAGTCCCGGTCTTGGCCCACTGCGACTGTTGCCCTTCTTGAGAAAAGCACAGCAGGACTGGCAGGGTCTGGTGGTCGAATGGGTGTGTAGGAGTGCAGAATCTGTTCCCAATAATGTTACCTCTCACACCCATTGCGGCCACTCACGCAAGCCTGACCATCCACACTAAATCCCATGTCCTTGCGACCTCGCGATGCCCTTGTCGTCTGGAACATCCTTGTCTGCATCCGTCCGTTTCCTTGCTGAGGATGATACTGACTGCTACTACTTACTGCCCTACCCTCGCCTCCCAGACCTTCCTTCGTTGTTCCATGATGGATTCATGCTTCTTCCCGCCCTGCCGCCTCTCCTTATTATGCCTCAACTGACATCACTCCTTGTTTGATATTTGCTTCGAAACCCACTGTTCCTCGTGGATGGAGGCGCATTCAGTCATGCTTCTACGACCATAGCCGAACCATCAAGATTGCAACCAACTCCTGTGCTATCTCTAGTCCGCTTTCCTTCTGTTGAAGATAGTTACCCCGTCGTGCCTCATCCACCACTCTTCCGTCTTGACTCCCAGCACGACGTTGCGCGACAGGGAGCCCCTCACTTTTAAAAGTCTAAATAATAAGGGACGTCTTTGTTGTGAAGGGTCCTCCACTTCATTATATTCATATTCATTCTAGACCACGGACCCAAACGCGGCGCCTCTCGTCCCGATTTGCCTGAAGGAGCGACAACTCCAGAACATCGCCCCAGGGTTTTCCGGTTTACATACGACCATTCTTCGTGCTGCTCATAGACTAGTCTCTGTGCGCTTCCTAGCCTGTACAGTCTCGTGGTCAGCCTGGTCATATCTCTAGGCTCACCACCGTGTTGGGTGCAATCCCAACAGTGCCTACATGAGTATTCATACCGGAGCAAGGATTTCGTCGTCTGTCACTACGACTTCAAGCTCCGTGGACAAGCAGTGAAGATGGCCGGAAACCTCACCGCAATCGATTGCCCTGCTCCTTTCCTCAACGCGTTGCAGTTTGGGAATGGTGGATGTAGGTCACACAACTCTCACCCAGTTGAGCCCACTTCACATAGCTGCTTGCTAACCATGGCGCAGACACCGAAGGCCGACTATGCACGAGTACGGGCGAGATAACGTGCTGCCTGCCATGCCCCATGAGCGATTGGGCTTACCCGGACAACTTCAACACACTGATCACAGCAGCAGACTGGGTCGCAGTGGCTAGCACAGTATGCTGTGTCTTCCTTCTGCTGTCTTGGCTGTTCCTCCCCATCGAGAAGACGCATCGGCATTACCTCAGCATATGCTTGACGTTTGCAGTTGTGTTCCTGAATCTGGGCTTTGTCATTCCCTTGGCGGGGAACCCAGAGCAATGTTACGATTCCATCACCCCGAACGACCAGGTGACGAGTTCCGTCTGTGCAGCCTCAGGCAGTTTCATCATCATCGGAGGCTGGGCTGCTGTTCTATGGATCTTCCTGCGATCGCTCTCCCTCCACCTCCAGATATGTTGGCAAGTCGTCGTGGGCAGAAATTTCATGTGGTTTTCGCACGCGGTCGGCTGGGGTCTTCCAGCATTGGGCATCATCCTGGCTTTAACTTTGAGTGGTGTCTCGTTCCGTTTCGGAGCAACTTGCCACATTAATCACAAAAACAGCCTAGCGGACCTGTGGATCCCCTTGCTCGTCTTCGCCGGCCTCACAATCATCATCCAATTCGCGACTTTTGGCTACTGCATCAAGGTGTACCTTGCATCCTTGGCGGACAGCAATGCCACGACAGAGAACTCGGCGGGCCTGCCATCCTACACCAACAGCATTTTGACCATGACCCCTCGGCAAGCGTATCGCCGTGTCCGTCGGGTTGTTCAGCTCCAGTGGCGCGGAATTGCTATTGTGTTGATCATCATCGCCGACGTTGTCTTTTTCGCCGTTGTTTTTGTCTTCCAAGATGACACCATCGAAAACGTCCAAAAGAACCCAGCAGTTGCAAAGGACTGGATCGCCTGCCTTCTACTTAATGAAGGAGACAAGAACAAATGCCTTGATGAAACCAGCAATCTGGTTGTGAACATTGCGACAATCGGCGCCGTTCTTATACTTTTGGCAGTAAGTTAAGCCCGTTCCCCAGGCATAGACTCATATCCCAATCCTCCTGGGAGAACAAAATAGATCTAACAACAGAACAGATGAACGGCTTCTGGCTGCTCATACTACTCGGACGCTGGTCCATGCTGTCCGGCTGGGTGGAATTCTTTACACATCGTCCGAGCCCGGCGAAGCGCGAGTTTGTGTCTGTGGACGCAAGGCTCGACGACTTGAAGATGAACACTGATCCACGTTCGTACGAGATGCTGTCCCGGGACTTCGGGAAGAGTGAGATGATGGACGGCATGGTAACACCGGACACAGTTCGAGAGGCTCCGATTTATCCTCCCATCAAGAGCTACCTCGCTTCGACAGCGAGCCCACCGGTTGAGAGTCCCACGTCTTCAGGCCGGCGGACGCCAGATTACTTCGGGCCGCAGGCACGGTACCAGCCACCAGTGAGGTCTTTCTCAAGTCCAAGGCCACCCACGCGGGAGGGAAAGGGGTCACAGGTCAGCTGGGATGCGCAAGCGATGTATGCGAATAGTGGCAACAGGGAGTACTCGCAGAGCCCGCCACCAATGGGCCAGTATTCGCAAACACCACCGCCGACAGGCCAGTACGCGCAGACCCCACCGGCATCGAGCCACCACTACCAAGATAGCTACGGGTCACATGACATGAATCCTCTGGGGATGAACAGGATATGAGATGGACGAGGAACTATATATATATCAAGGAACGAAATGATATGAATATGTACACAATACGCGTCATGTCCGTGAACCACAAACTCAAGCGTCAACCAGCTCAGAGTTTCTGTGAAGAGGATGCACTCACGTGCTTGTTAGTCCCAAGCTGCACCCACTGACTCGATTCCACTGTGATATCCATAACCTCTGAGCTCCGTGGAAGTATTGATCTTCCTAAGGTGTCTTGTGAAAACGGGATTATATAAGGGGATCATGAGGCCGTGTTGAATATCATTACCTAGCATCATCCAGCACGACGTCGGCGGCGTCCTTGCTCTGTGCAACATTTCTTGTTTCCGCAGCAGAAAGACGGTAAAGATGTTTCATGTCGATCCAGACGAAATACTTATGTAGTTGTAGGGTTTCCAGGATACAGGGGACCGAATCGAGATACGGTACGTTTAGCGACCGAGCATTTAGCCAGCTTTTGATATCATATGAGTGGGGACCACTGGGCGCGGAATGGACGGTACGGGCGGACGGGATAGATGCCGCGTCCTGTCCGGGGCAGGCAATGTTTGGTCAAGCAAATACCCAACGGCACACCTGCACCCGAGTATGCAACGGGCCATGCCCGATACAACAAACTGCCGCGGTGTCATGAGCTGACTTGAGTCACGAGGACTCGCAAGGCGCATCGGTTTGTTGCAGCGGTGACGAAGCGATGGACAATAGGATGATTGTCAGACAGGAAAACCTATGTTCTGCTGGGATCTGGCCCTTTTCTCCGAGGGTCCCGGAGGATGGAAGAAAAGCGCAGGGTGCTTGGACGGACTCGGTCTTAGTCAGGTGCGCCTTGCAGTCCGAAGTGGCGAGGTGGCCGAAGGCACGGGTGACAAGAACTGTGCACGAGGACGTTTTAAGAGGATATACAGATATACAGCTGTTTATTGTTGTAGATATATAATCTCATTACCTCTCTTCAGTGTTCCCGAGGTCGGTCGTCCTACATCTATGCCTAGACTATAGAATCTGATGTGGTGTTGAGATCCCCTCGGGATGCAGACGTCAGAGCGAGCAAGCAAGCAAGTAAGCAGAAGCATGAAAGAAGGTGTACCGTACCTTCGTCGAGGGTTGCTCTGAGGCTGGAGACCAAACGGGGTACGACCGAGGAGTGAATCCTCTACTACCTACCACATGGAGATAAGATCTTCTGGCCGTACCTATTACCGTGGTCGAGGGAGTTTGGACACTAACCGCGGTGAAAGGCGATTGGTCCAGGACTCGGCAATCCCCCCACATCAACCAGAAGCTTCAGCCTGGGAAGGAATCACAGGATTTCATAGGGTCTCTCGGAGTGATTAGGTAACTCAGCGGGCGTTCAGCTGCCCCGACGGCTGCACTGGGCCCCACCTTTCCCGCCTGTCCCTCCTGTCCCTGACGTGATATGGCAAAAGCTCCAGCTTTACAGGTCCTTTTCAGGTCCCGTTCTCAATCGACCTGGACCAGACCAGACCTCTCGCTGCGGTTCGGGCCTTTAGTCACGGGCCCGATGATTACATTGTTTGTACTTTTCGCATACCGAGACTTCCGTCTCTTCCCACATGCCCACATGCTCCCCTAAGCCCGAACTGGGTTCGTTAAGAGGGTAAAGTTTTTCCATCCGGCTTTGCTCGCGCTTGTTCCTTTGTAACCATCCGGCCGACGCCGACGCCGCGCTGGGATCAACAACACCACCAACCCGTTGATCCGTTCCTGCCGTACGGTTCGGGGGTGGTCATTTATATGTCAACCGTGCTGCTGCTGCTCGGTTCACATATGCTTACACACATCAATCTCTACCCCGAGCAGTAATATGGCATATACAGCGATAAACACTTGGACATAATCTAGCTACTGAAACTGAAACAACAATAACAAACAACGAAATAGACCAAAGTCTACTTTCCTCCCCCGAGGACCACCACAAAAACAACATATAGAGTCTTCCAAGCACACAATCCCGATGAAGACACGGAGGAATAGTATCACAAACACCAACTCCTTTCGAATGTTCCTATTCGTCTCCCTCCTCCTGGTAGGAGGAATCTTCCACTACCTATGGACATATAACAACCACCTTAACGAGCAATGGGTGCCCGACCCCGCCGCCCAGCTCTTCGCACAACAACCACTACCCCCACCAACCCCCGAGTCGTTCATCGACACCTACTCATTACCCCTCCGGACGAAAGGGCGGGACGTGGTGGACAAGACAGGCCGGCGCTTCAAGCTCTCGAGCGTGAACTGGTACGGCGCGAGCGACGAGCTCTTCATACCGGGCGGGCTGGACGTGCAGCACCGCAGCGTGATCGCGGAGACGATACGGAAGCTGGGCTTCAACAGCGTGCGCCTGCCCTACGCCGACGAGCTGGTGATAAAAAACCCGCAGGTGGCCCCGCACCTCCTGACCGCAAACCCGGACCTCGTCGGCCTGACGGCCATGGACGTGTACGAGGCGTGCGTGACGGCGCTCACGGACGCCGGCATCGCCGTCATCATAAACAACCACATCACCCACGCGACCTGGTGCTGCGGCGCCGACCCGTGCGACGCGGGGTGGGCGAACGACCACCTGGGCCCCCTCTGCCGCGTCCGGCAGACGGAGGAGGACTGGATCCAGCACTGGGAGGACGTCATGAGCCGCTTCGTGGACAACCCGTACGTGATCGGCGCCGACCTCCGGAACGAGGTGCGCGGCGTGTGGGGCACCATGACGTGGGGCCGGTGGGCGGCGGCGGCCGAGTCGGCGGGCAACAGGCTGCTCCGGCAGAACCAGGACTGGCTCATCATCGTGGGGGGCACCGAGTCCGGCAACGACCTGTCGGGGGCGCGGGAGCGGCCCGTGGAGCTCGACGTCGAGGACAGGCTCGTCTACAGCGCGCACGTGTACGCCTGGTCCGGGTGGGGGTCCACCGAGGGCCGGTTCGCGCAGCGGACGTACCCGTCGTTCGTGCGGACGATGCGCTACAACTGGGCGTACCTGGTCGAGGAGGACGTGGCGCCCGTGTGGATCGGCGAGTTCGGCGCGCCGCAGCACCCGGGCAAGGGGGACGCCAACTACTGGAAGCACCTGCTGCGGTACCTCAAGGCCATCGACGCCGACTTCGGCTACTGGGCAATCAACCCGAGGAAGCCCAAGGAGGACAGGAAGGAGAGCTACTCCCTGGTCGAGGACGACTGGGTCACGCCCGTGCTGGACTACAGGATGAAGGACATGACCGAGCTCATGCAGATAGCATGAATCGGTGGTCCGTGGGTGGGAGAAGGGGACGTTTGTTAGCACCTAGAAAACTCCAGGCGAGAGGGCCTCTCGGGAGAGAGGGGCCGTTGGATACCCTATCTTTCTTTTGCAGGGCGTTCGGGTCTGTTTATTTCTTTATTTCATTTTTCCCTCTCCAGATCTTGATGAGGTTTCTACGGGGTTCAAGAGCATTCATTCTATCGGGATCGGGAGGGGATTGTTTCAACTGTAGAGGAAGAAGCATTTGGATATACCCCATCAGCAGTCAAGTCAGTCAGTTGGTCGGTCGGTCAGTCGGTCAGTCAGTCAGTCAGTCATTCATGCGGAATGGATTATGGGAATACGGCATATGGAATATGATGAAATTGCATCTCTATCAAACAAGACCCTATAAATCAAGTCAAACGTCGCCAGCTCTTTGACACTTCTTCAGCCTTGGGATAATATATGTCACCAGCGTAGGGGCATAGGGGCGTAGGGGGTATATGTGGAAGCAGGGGGTGCATGTAACACGTACTCGAACAGGACAATGGCGGACTCGAGTCCCTGAGCCCGCCGGCCCGTCAAGCGCCACAATGCTTGACAGGGGTCATTGCCGTGCCCAGGCGATGCCAGGTGGGTTCAAGGTTGGCCGGTGGGTCCTTATCGCGATAAAGCTTCCGGTGCCCCCTTCCGAGCGGACATCAAACACTCCTGCCGGTCATGACATCAAACCGGCACTTATCATCGTGAAACAATCTTGAACAACATTGAGATCTAGAGGGCATATTCATTTCCTTGTTTGATCGATCGACTTCGGTCTTTTGGACTCCAGTTTCTGAACTTACTTACATACGCCACCCTGCCCAGGCCCTCAGGTACATACATAGTACCCAAAGAACGAAGCGGAAGACCGGCGCGGAGCACGATGTAGCTGGTCGTGCTGCTCGAGGTCTTGGGGATTCTCGACTGAGCAAAGGTACACAGTATCGAGCTGGAAGATCTGACTGATAGGTAAGCTGGAGAACATTGCATCGAGGTCGCAATGGGATTGTATCTTGCAATTGGCCATGCTCGCCGCATACCTTGATAGCAACCCGTGGATGGCATCAGTCGAGCTGTGCACTGCCTTCTTGCTTGCTATGCTATACATCAATGGTTGCCGTCAGGATTTGTCTCGGCGCCGTCTCAGTCACCTTTTCCTCGTGCTTATACCGAGAAGTGCCTACCTGTGCTTGCGATCCTATATTCGTTTTTCCGGTCTCGCTAACCACAACCCAGCTCGAAGATAGACTTCTTGCGACTTACATCACTTTCTGCCTCATGCAATTGATATAAACGACTAGATGGCGACTGCCGACCACCAACATGACTCCGATTGCAGGGGCTATGTCCCAGATTACACCGTGAGGTACCGCGGCTCCCAGCGAGCAGAGCACCGGGTGAGTTCGCCTGCCTCTATCGTAAAAGTCCTGGCGGTTGTGGCAACAGTGCTTAACCATGTCATCAGTTCGGTCCTGGCCATAGAGCAGAGATCCAGCAGATGCTCCAACTGGAGGATGACGCTGAGGACCCCCCAGACTTCAACGGCCAGTGGGAAGACTTTCCCCGCGTCGCGAGAGCTAGGATGAACCTCACCGCTCTGTCACAGCACTATGATCTCTACTTTGTGGCATATCGTGGGCACATATATGTGTACCGGCTCAATCGGGGTTGCAAAGTTGCTCTGGGGGAACCGGCAGCCATACTCGACCCCAAGGACAGCGGGACCCCGATGGCCCAGCACGTCGGGGGCTATCTCAACCCCGCATGTCCACAAGAGATCAGTCACATGGTCGTTGGCGAGCTTGGGGATGAGGAGATCTTACTTGTGGGCAGGGACAACGGCGATGTCGCTGCCTGGTACACCCACACGATTGCTCGGTATATCGAAACGGATCTCTCAAGGTCGAAAGAGGGGTTACAGCGGAATAATGAGCCCTCCGGCCACGACTCCCGACTCCCCTCTCCGAAGCACTTCTTCGCAGACAACGTCGGGATGTCTGCTTGGGGCCTAGCCATCCACAAGAAGTCTCGCCTGATAGCAGTCTCTTCTAACACCCACGAGATCACCGTATTTGCGTTTGCAGTGGAACGTAAAGAGGGAGCGGCCGACCCACCCTCCTCGGGCAGCGACAGTGTTGTTCTTGACGAACCAAGGCCGACATGTGGTATCCAGGCTCCTGAATCACCACCTGGTTACCCCCTAGTCAGGTCGGTCAAGGATTCATTGTGGATATTAGTGTTGGAGGAGGCCCCGTCCATCGAACATCCAATATTTCCATGGGAGCTAAACCCTAGTTTCCACGATTCCGTTGCCGCTTATCTGCCTGATTTTGCGAACGGAAGGGGGAAGCTACAACTAAGCCGTGACAAAACCGTGATAAGCGAAGGTGAGGCCCACGTCCAGATCGGCAAACTTCAACGCAGATTCCAGACACGGCAACGTTTCTGGAGGATTGTACTGTCCCTGGGTGCGGACGCCTCGAATGTTCCAAGCATCGCATTCTGTGAGGACGCCGAGGGCAACGCCAATCGTATTGCAGCGATTGATATCAATGGGTATCTCTACATTGTCGACATATGGCAGATTGCCCGGAAGCCCATCAGGGTACCCCCTCATAACGTGCAGACCCCGGCCGGGAGACGACACATGCAAGTGAGGGGGTGGAACATCCTTCCCGTCACGGATTCGCAGCTGCTACAAACCAAGACACTTCACGAGGCCATCGGCCTACACCCGACCAAAGCAGTTCACCGAGCAAAGACAAGCCGGGGTGCCTGGTTGGACATCTCGAAATGCATGTCAGAGGTCCCCCACGATGCGGCCTCGCCAGTTCACAAGCGCAGGATTGCCAACTTCCGGGCCTCTGATGTCAGCGGGGAGAGGGATGGCCTGACGGCCGGCTCGTCCCTCGAGATAGATATACCAGTGGTACCGCTCCTTGCCAGCCACGTCTTGGATCCGGTCCACGATCCCGACGACGGCATCGACCTCGGCGCTGGGCCGGTCCACCTGGCCATGACGATGGTCCCTTACTCGGGCGCCCATCATACCGCCTTTCCCACCCCTCAAGCCCTGGTCGAGTTCGCAGGTCCCAGGGCCGCGATTGACAGGGCGCAGAGGGTCCGCGCTGCGCTGACCCCGAACCAGTTCCGAAAGAAGGCCCAGCTGTGGGATGCCGAGGATCTGCTGCGGGACGTTAGTTTCTTGCGGTTCAACGAGCATGATGTCGAGATTTCGAGCCTTAACCCGTCCGAGTGCGGTGCCGTCTGTCATCAGTGAGTAGCGGCTCAAATGCCCCTTTGACTCGGGCCGGCTGGCTCCTCGGAGCATTACCTTCCTTTAGGACGTGTTGAGACTAACCCGAGATATGTAGTGTACTTGATAATTGGAACGCGCACAATCAACAAGGACATTGGGATATGCACTTTGCCCAGAGGTGCAGCATGCTCCTCAGGATACCGGAGCTCAACCTCGTCATCATGGGATCCATGTGCGGCCGTGTCGCCCTGATCACCCTCACCAAACCACCGCAGCCGGAGGACGCACCACCGCAGGACCCGTCGCCACAGGGCACGGCCAACCACGTGCCCCGGCGCGCCTTCCGCGTCGACGCGGTCCTGCCGTTCGCCAAGGAGGAGAGGGCCAAGGAGCGGCCCTTCGTGTGCCTGCTGGGGATCGCGGCCTCGCCGGTGCCCGAGGCCCGGTCCCGCGGGCTGGAGCTGAGGAGGCGGCGGCAGACGCAGCACGGCGGGCGGGGGGAGGTGGAGCCCGGCCCGCCGAGGAGGTGGCGGCTGGTGCTGAACTACCAGGACCACACGGTGATGCAGTACGAGATCGTCAGGCGGGAGGAAGGGGAGAAGCGGTCGTGGGGCGACTTCACGGGGCCGGCGGCCCATCGCCACGGGTGCTTCAGGGTGTCGAACCTGGATGACGACGACGGCTCGGAGACTAGGCTTTCGGAGCCGGACGAGGAGTCCGAGGGGCGGGGTGGAGGTGGAGGTGGAGGTGGAGGTGGTGGTGGCGCGGACTTGGGCGATGGTAATGGCGATGATGACGGTGATGGTGGTGACGGTGATGGTGGTGATGGTGATGGTGGTGATGGTGATGGTGATGGTGCTGGTGATGGTGTGGGTTCGGACACGGAGAGCGAGCATGGTCATCAACAAGGACACCCAGTTTTCGGCGCGGAGGAGGCGGAGTGGCATAGCCCGGATCCTGATGCTGACTTCCCGGATATGCAGTTTGTTTAGAGTTAGTTGCTCCGGGCCTTTGTTTGCTGGTGTTGATGTATAGCGATTGATGGGGAGCGGACCGGGTCGGTGTGTAAGAGGGCAGGTCTGATCAGCGTTGATTTCGATACCATTGTTCGGAGTTATAGATATGATGTTCATGGGTTATGGAACTGGCAAGACCGGCGGCTCGAGGGAGAACGTGACGTGAAATGGCTGCTTGTCGGCCACTTGTTGCCACTTGGGAGAGGCAGCCCGAGGCCATGGACACATTTTCCCTTGTTTCATCCTTGAGGTGAGTTAGACTTGGGCGTTGGGACGCGACGGGCTCGACTGAGTATGGTGGTGGTGACGAGGTCTTGATAAACCCTATCCCATGGTTTACTCGCCATGGCACCGGGATGCTGCCTACGCGCAAGCACTTACTTGCATTTTCGTCAAATCGCCCCTGTTTAACTCTCCTCCGGACATTGTACGTCGCCCATGGCAATTGTCTACAGAAAAGGGATTACTTCCCTGAGAGACCACAAGTCCAGTACGCTATACCAATACTTTGAACGGCCGATTTGGGGCGGCTCCTACACGCACGGGCATGAAAATGAAACGAAAAGCCGTGACGACGATCCTTGCCCTTCGGAAACTTCTCTTCCGCGGTACATATACATAGTACAATAGAAGTTGCTTACCCGGTGATCACCAGATCCCTAAGCCACATGGGGAATCTATTCTACATCGCCAGTGAGGCGAGATATCCAACATCGAGGACGTTGGAACCATCCAGAGGTGGCTGAACGTGTTTATATGGGATCGACTGAACGGACCAGGGACGTTCGTCGTTGGGGTCGAAGACACGCATCCTCCCCACGAGGAAGACGTCGTCGCCGTTGTTGACCACGTGCCGTTGCAAATGTGCGGAGAGATCGACAAATCTGCAGTCCCTCGCGGCTCGTTGCGCCACATGCTGTGTGGTCCATCCGGAATGATCTACACTACATATACCTAGCACATACACCATCTCTCTCTCTCTCTCTCTTTCAAAAGTTTTCCCTCCACTGACGTAAAACTCCGGAGACGACGAAGGGGCCCAAATCCCGATGATGGGTTATTACTGTACCTCGCTGCAGGCCCCACTGGGGTCCTCCCCCCTGTTCGTATATATATACGCGTATACATATGTATAGTACTGTAAGTGCGCGAACCCGCCCCCCCCCCCGTCCTGAGGTCTTTTCCCATGCTCCGTGCTCCGTCCTTCCGAAACACACTTGACGCTCGCCCCTAATCCCCGAAATGAACCGGGGGCTCCGCTTTTTCTGTTTCGAGAACAGCTCGGCGCCCCGGTCATTCTACCCTGTTATCGGAGGGATCGTCGCCGCCGGGG
>LKEB01000001.1:319243-336244 GCA_003795295.1 Cytospora leucostoma | reverse complement strand
GGAGCTGAAGCTACCTAGGAAAGCTACCTACCTAGGTGGTACCTAAGGTCATCTCCCGTCTGGTCTCTGGTCTCCCGCGCTCCTTCGTCCTTCTCGCCGGAGGTGCCTGCAGGGGTTGTCGTTCTTGGCATCTTGTGTCCGCAGATGGGCGCGATTCATTCCGCCCCCCCCCCTCCCTCCCACCAACTCTATCCTCTATCCTCTCCCCATCTCCCCCATCCTTTCCTCCCCGCCCCCTCGTCTCTTTTTTTGCTTCTTGCCTTGCTTCCCCAAAGCGGACGGACAAGTAGACCGGAGAGTTCTGATAGATCAGAGGCGCGAAGTCCGATCGCGTACGTAATCAGGAGTCCGATGAGTCGTGTGGTTCTCAAAGATAAACGTACTGTGATATTGCTAGAGTAGCCGAGACCGTCCTGGCGGTAGGCATCACAATCCTTCTCAGAAGGCCAGTTCAGTGTTGGCATCATCCCGGGATGCGAACCCACGGGAGGCGAAGCTCAAGTGCGTAGTAATATCTAGGTACGACGGACTTTAGCCGGGCCGCCCCCCTTTTTTTTCCCTTCCTGCGCCTTGCCAAAACACCTTCCGCCCCATCTAGCCTGGTCCCCTGGAAGTGCAAAGTAATCCGAATTACCAAGCCGAGTATTGATCCAGAACAGAGCTTTAGGTGGCATTAAGTCAAGTCTCCCCTCCTGAGAACGGAGGGCGGTGAATGATCATGAGGTCCACCTCGTGTCTCCGTCGCAAACTGGATCACGGAGGGAACGAGAGACACTGGAGAACACCGGAAGGTTCACTGCTGCCGCAAAGTGGGTATATTGCAGATACAACACACAAGACACGCCCGCAGCTGCCGTAGCCGTAGCTGTAGCCGTACCCGTAGCCATAGCCGTTCCTTACGACCATGCCAGTACTATCATCCGTAACTATACAAGAGGATATATCCAAAAACGTTGACGCATTTCCACTGTTAAGGCCCGAACCTGGAAAAGCAGAAAGTGACCCCCCACCCCCATTCCTTCGGCTTTTGTGTAACCCAGCCCATACACCATTGGGAAGTAAATAAATAAAAGCAGTAACCCGCGCGCCAATGCCAGATGCCAATGACCTATAGTGATGTATCCCATGAAAAAACATGCAGTTCGACTGCATGGTGTAAAATAAAACAACAATATTTCCGCTGAAGTATGCAATGTAGGAAAATCGCAGCATTTTCTCAGGCCTTTAGAATTTTGCGACCAATTCAAACGGAGGATGCGGAGTGCGCAGTCTTCTCCGCCTCATTACTGCTGCGAGGCGCACCGCCGTTCGCCAGTTGCTGGTGCTGCGCGATGCCGTGTTGTGGGATGACCCGGTGGCCCTCGATCGTCTGCTCGTGTTTGGCGGGTGTCCAAGCAAGGAAGTCTCGGCGGACCTCGACGTAGTCGTAGGCTAGAAAGAAACAGAAACGTTAGTCTTGAGGCAATCACTAGGTGAGATGAACAGGGATTGGGACAGAAAACATACCGAACTCGCCGTGCTGGTCGTCGTCCATACCCAACAACTCAGCGTCCTCGCTAGCTCGGAGACTCAGACCCGGAACGAGATCGATCAACTTAGCAAGGATCGCAGACACGACGAACGAGTAGCCCACGACGGCACAGATGTATGCGATCTGGATGTATAGTTGCTTGTAGTTGTGGTTGAGCCAGCCACCGGTGGCGGCGCCCGTGTTGACACCGTCCAGTCCGACGATATAGTCGGCGGCGAATAGTGCGTTGAAAATGAGACCAACCATGCCACCAACACCGTGCTCAGCGAACACATCGAGTGAGTCGTCGATGCGGACGAAGAACTTGAACTTGGTGGCAAAGTTACAGCACACTCCAGTCGTGACGCCCAGGATAATCGAAGCCCACGGGGGGATGTAGCCCGAAGCGGGAGTGGCGGCAACGAGACCAGAAATGGTACCAGAACACCAACCGACGAGAGACCACTTCTTTGCCAGACGAAAATCGAGGAGGCACCAAGTCATGGCCGCAAACATGGCAGTCAAGCACGAGTTCCAGCACGACATGGTGGCACGGAGGTTGGCGCCGAAAGCCGATCCACCGTTGAAGCCCATCCAGCCGAACCAGAGGAGGATGGTGCCGAGGAGAATCAGGGAGATGTTGTGCGGGCGGAAGTTGAGCATCATCTTCTCGTTTCGTCGGCCGAGGATCCAGGAGTAAGCAAGCGCCGACATGCCGGAGCAAACTTCGACAGGACCGCCGCCGGCATAGTCGAGAACACCGTACTGGTAAGCCCACCCATTGACGTTCCAGATCCAGCAGGTGATAGGGCAGTAGACGATAGTGGCCCAGAAGAAGGTGAAGACCATAGCAGGCAGGACTCGGCCACGTTCGGCGGTGGCACCAACAACAAGGGCTCCGGTGACGGCACAGAACTGCATCTGGAAGAAGGAGTACAGGAGTTCGGGAATCAGGGGCGAGCCCGGCGAGGGCGTGGCAAGCGTGTTCATGAGACCGAAGTGGTGTAGGTTGCCGATGAAACCGTTGGTGGCGGTGGAGCTAAAGGCGAGCGAGTATCCCCAGAAGTACCACTGAAAAACGATGACGGAGAAGGACATCATGGTGACCCAAATCAGCGACAGGGCAGATTTTCTTCGTGCGAGACCCGAGTAGAGGAAGGATATGCCCGGCACCATAATCAAAACCATACACGAGGACACGATGATGAAGGCCTGGTCACCGGATTGGTACCATTGGTTCAGGTTCTCGGTGGCTGAGATGGTCAGTCCAAATTCACTTGTATCAGATAGCCCGTGTGTAGCATAGCATAGCAGCAGCTGTGGCCGTGGCCGTAGCCGAGCTGTGTCGTGGACTCAAAATCGAACTCGCCACTTACTAGAGTCACCACCAGTCTTATCGTTGGTGCCATTGAATACAGCTGGTGCCCCGATCCACGAGTACGACATGGTGTCAGTGAGAAGGGGAGCTTCGTCGTCGTCGAGGATCCCACGAGGCCCCACACCAAGAGTTTCGAGTAGTGTGGTAGTTGTGTAGGATGATGGTGAGGTGAAGCACCTGAGGCTCAGGCGAGGAAATCGGGTGGGCCGGAATGATGTAAGGCCTATTATTTTTTTTCTTCTTTCTGTATGAGGATGGCAGCTGCCGTGTGCTACTCGTACTCGGTGGCTGTCGAGGTGTTACTGCTCACGACAGGAAAATTGACTCGGCAGGTCGAGAAGGGAGGAATTGAAGACCAGAGAAAAGCCTGGACGGGATGGCATGTGGAACAGGAATCCAGTATATAAAAGAGCACACAGTGATGGAACATGCAATTGGGTTCTCGGGCGATCTGCTAAGGTTGGTGGAGTGAGGTGGGCCAAGAAGATAGTCCCACCCAGAAATGCGTGGGCGAGCTTGCAGGTACACAAGGGTACCTTGAAAGCTAGAGATGGACCCGAAACGGGCTGGAGAAAAAACTGCGCGAGAGGGAGAAGGTGGACGATCGAGAATCATTCGGATCGTTATCTCTGGGGGGGGGGGTCTGAAGACTTTTACCTAAAAGGTTTAGCTTGGAACTACCAAAGCATATATGTAACGAGTGATGGATGTCCTCGACTTGTTGGCTTGTTGTGGCTGATGGCTGACTTTCCAGTCGAGTTTGGTTTGCTGTCCAGGTGCATGCATAAGTTGAAGATCCTATAAGTACCGAGGTTGTACTGCGTCGCCCTATTCTGGTGACGGTGACTCTGGTTTTTTTGCGTTCGGCGTTGACTCGATCGCCCGTCCGAATCTTCTTTGTCTCCATCCTTCCCACCAAGCCAAGTGCAATAGCTAATGTCCCTGCATGGCCTGTATGCCCTGTACACACTGACACAATAGTAAGCAGCTCTGGAGCCCTAGAGGGTAGCGGCCGAGCTTATGTGATGACACTGACATACCTACCGGTACACCTGGGCAGCTAGCAGCCTACCTCGGCAGGTACCTAGGTAGCTTCCAGAGGTCTTTCTCTCTCGTGTCGGCCAAAGCGGGCTCGGTACGGGGTGGCCCACGTTGACAGTCGCGACGCTTGATTCCGTAGTCGGCGGTCCAGGTCCAGGCACCAGGACTGACGATGAGCGCCGCTCAAAGGTTGATGTCTCTAGCTTCTGCCGCACCGCTCGCTCTCCTTCAAGCCGATCCAATCTAAATCAACTCATTAAGAGCTCGCAGCAGGGGTCCCGGGTGACGAGCATCAAAGATAGCGAACAGACTGTGGGGGATGAACGGCACCCCCCCTGTCAGTGTGGTAGAAGAGCACCAATTGTTCTCCTCCCCTTCCCCCCTTGGAGAATGCGGCTCGGTACTCCAGTGCGGCTGCATGGCTTGCGTTTCGTTTGCGTTGAGGCGTGCTTACTTAAGCTGACACACGTACGGATACCACTTCTCTCAATCCGGCGGGCCGACAGCGGCGTGACAGCCACTGTGGCTCAGATATCTGCATCCTAAAGGTTCCTTCCCTGGCATCAGCCCCATTATATGACCACGACCATATATAATGAGGCTTGTATCTATAGCCTATATATTCCCGATGCTATTATATGTTTTCGCTGAACAAGAAACCGGTGACAGGCTGATAGTCGGGGACGACGGCTGGACGGGCACATGGTCACGGCATATGCGAACAAGCCACATGCAGCTCCCAGGGTCCCGGCCCCGTCTCGGCCCTGCGTGGGGACAGGCGCCTTGCCCAAAATGGGGACAGGGCTGAGGCCGTTACGAAATCGTTTGTCGTGCAGGTTAGCAACAGCACCACCAATCGCACCAGGACAGCCATAGAAATCCCCCCTTCGCGTTTATCATGGTTTTTCTTCTTTTGGGTAGACAGTCAAACATATCAGTCACGCGCATCTCGCCTCCCCCCATTTACTTCCTATAATTTCCGATGACCCCGAGATCCAGAATACATACTGTGAGAAGCTTCGTGAACTGGCAATTGAAACGTAATGTCTTTCGAGGCAGATGCGGTTCTATATCCCAATACGTCTGAAGCGGTTCATTGAATCGGTGAACTGCGTGGCATTCAGGACAGTACAGGCTTGATGCTGCCGCCAACCTGTCAACGCCGTAGTGTTTACTATATTAGTGACGGTACTACATGTGTCACCACCGGTCGCTCGGCCCTCTTTCCCCAGACTCGCAACGCGAAAAGATAAGAAACTGAGAATATCCTGGTCCTGGCCATCAACAAGGCCGAGTGAGCAACCCCGTCTTCCCCTTCTTTTGTTATGCACCCCAGCTTTCACGCCTTGAGGCACTGGTCCGCATCTCGAGATTCTGGATTCTGAGGTCGGTATAGGAGGAGGCCCACCTCGGATTCCTCGATCGTCGCGTTGCATCAATTGAACTGATTGACGTTGCAGCACGACGCTCTAGAGTGCGAGCGGGATGCTGCCAAGAGATAAGGGCAATCCGGACTGGGGTCTCTGGGCCCAATGACCTTGCATGGAATTTCTCAATCGCATCTGTCACTTACCCCACCAGTCAGGTACGTACCTCTTCAGGGGGTTAGGGGTGCCTTGCCAGGTCCGGAAACGTGGCCACGTGATATTACTACAGTGCCCGGGGAAGTACTTTGGTACCTAGGTACTTCCAAGGTTAGACCTACCTGAGCGCCCGGTACCTAAGTATTGGTCCACTGTAATCACAGGGGCTTATCTCGACCTTTACGACGACGTCACTTCATCGTCGCTGAAGATTCAATGTTTCCAGCTGTCCAGTTGCGGGATGTCTCAACTATGGTAGCATTGCATCATACTATCTTAAGACATACATGAACCATGTCACAGATTCGACAAAACACCCGTGTGCGTCGCGGTGGCTTTTGCTTGGAAGATCTTGGCACGGCGGATGTTGTTGTATAAGGTTTGTATCTAAGGTTCTCTGAGAAGCACCCAATGTCCAACGCCTAGACTAAAGGCCATCTGGAATATCGGGCCAGCTACCACATATCTATCTCCTGATCCCTTTCCTGTAAGTACAGGGCTCCTGCTGTGAACCCGGAACAACATCTCAAGCGCCGACACAAGAGACTTCATCCTGGTGAGGCTTCGTACGGTTGACAGGCCTCAATACCTATAGTGGTTGAACCTTCGGAGCCAACATTTGACACCGATACATGTGTCATACAAATCGTCAACGGTTGTTCCTTCAGGGGAATATCATAAGCCAGATAGATCGCCGTGGCCCATACTGTAGATCCAGTATCGGAGCTCTACACCACTGCCTCTCGGATCATCTCACGGGAGTTCACAGTTCGGCCTCGGGCTCGGGCTCGGGTGCCCAGGTCTCTCACTCTGTCTGGGGCTGCAGTGGGCCCCTCAAGGCAGTTTCCGGGACCCGATGCAAATCCAAATCTCGGTAGATGCTGGTGTTCGAGAAACACTGATATGACCCGGAGTTTTGACGACGAAGCGTGAGTTAAAATTGCGGGCCGGAGCCAGATCAACGGTAAGCCTGAAACTGAGCTGCTTTGCTGACGTTAACGTTGACGGAGGCCGCGTGGGTGTGATATTTGAGCGGATAGCTGATCATCAGGCGGACGACTGAGCGATAACTGGAATAGCTCGAGATCATTGTTATTGATAATGATCTCAAGTCATCGGTTCGTAGTGGTCACCCTGAGGCATGCTGACCTAGCACTTAGACCACATTCAGATTCTGGGCGCACGAGCAACTCACTGCAGTTGAGAGTTTTTTCTATCACCAAAGTCATCAACCACTCATAATAGTTTCTTTGGTCTATCTAGCATAGACCTGTGAGCGGCGACAGGCGTGATGCTCTGGTGTTACTCAACGCCCCTTCCAAGCAGCAGGCGTAAGACTGAACAAACCAGTTACGATGGCCATAGCAAGTCTTCGGGATAGTTCGTGGCTTCAGGTGCTGGGGTGTTTCTTGAATGCAACGGTTCCCCGGCGCTCAAGTCAATATATCTGAAAGTCACTCAGGCCAGAACTATGAGATCGGAGCGGCCAGCGGTCAGCTGCTTCTCAAGGTCAACATTTGAAGCAGACTACCTTGCAAGTCTCTGCCAACCTTTAGCCTCCGGCACCTGCGCGAATAGAACGACAGTGTTCTTGTCCGCGACTTGAAAATGTGACAGCGACATGCCCTCAAGCCTCAAAACGCAAGCGAGCTTGATGGGGCTATTTTGCTTAGGGCGGAGTGTCAAGATGTTTCCGAACCTAGTCCATAGATGACCTATCAAATGTCTGCCAAGAACGTGGACAACAGTCAACCAGTCAGTGCAATGAGTCTTGACGGCCAATGTTATCCCCCACGCTGTAGGGATGGGTCAGCGCCAATGGGATCATAACGACTTCGGGAGGACAAGTGTTGTCTTGTACAGAATCGCTCTTGAACCTCATAGGAAAGAACTACCGCATATGGCACTTAGTATGTACACCGCAAAGCTGCAGACTTCATATCCACAGACAGACCTTGGAGCGGAACAGATGGCGGGCCACAACAGCAAGCCATGTACGGGATCGGCCTCTCATCTCCGAGTCCTCGGGAGGGCCGGTCTCCGCCTCGAACTTACGGAAACCGAGCGGTCTACAGACTACAGTAGACCAGTCTCGCGGAATATCAGCCTTGCTCCTGGGGAGGAACATGACAGGCTATGGTAAGTTCTTGGACACCGGCCTTGCTTCAAGACGGGGTTCAGGACCGGGCGGACGTCATGTGGCGTCCGTGCTAATTCACAAGGCCCCCTGCTCTCCCGGCCAGCGGGCTGACTACAGGCTGAGAGAGCTCGATGGGGATCGTAGGTTGGAATAGGGTCCTGTAATAAGCGTGGTCTGCCGTTCATTCGCTCAAATGCCATGGAGGCTTGAGGAGCATACTACCCTTGACACTTCTGGCATGCAAGGTTAGACCTTCGACTTCGGCAGTCGTTGCAGAGCCGGGAATACTTCATTCGCCACGCCCAATTATATACCATTGTGATGTGCCAGTGATGGGTAATCGGCCCCAAGCCCTATGTTTCGCGAATTGGCAGCAATCCCTTGCTTATACTGAAATATCGTCCGCTCAGAGTGGGGAGGGTAATCGAATCTGCATATCAAGATGTTCTGAGGTGCAGCAGAGTTGACGATAAATGGGCCGGGGCGTGGATATAGAGATATTGGGTCCGTGCATTTTTTGGGGGTCAGAGACCGAGTAGAGTGGCTGAGCGGTCGTGAAGCTCGACGTCAAATGGTCCAGTCTCAACTGTCGCGTGCCGCGTTTCTGGATTAGGTAGTTAAGACGAACTTATTATACAGAATCCTTCTATATCTCTTACCGGCCCTGATGACAGGTATCTTATTTCACCATATATAATACATTAAACCTGCTCCTAGCATGGTACCCCCTCCGATCAAGTTGAAGCCCAAGCGGGCACAGGGCTACCAGCTTGTTCAAGGTGAAGACAATGGCGAGGACGGTCCTGTAACATCTACCGAGCAGCCTCCGGCATATGAGTCTCAGCCTCGTCGGTTTCTACACAGCCTCAACCTCAGGACGATAGTGGTATCACTCATCTCCTGCATCCTGCTCTCCGTGGCCATCAACCTAGCCTTCAGCCCAGCCATCTTCGGCGGTCACCGCCCCGGCTCGGACTGCGACTGCTCAAACCCGACGCCCAAGGTCCCGCAGTACTTCCAGACCTCCCCCCAGCTATGGGCCGGCCCGACGGCGACGGGGGCGCCCGCCTTCCTGGCCCAGACGAGGGCGTTCGACCCGGCGGCGACCTTCGTGCCCAACCAGCCGCTGCAGACGGCCGTCCCCGTCGAGGGCGCCACGTCCGGCAACGAGAGCATCTTCCAGATGATGGGCTTCCTGACGCCCTACATGCCGTCCCCCGGCTTCGGCGTCAGCGAGTACCCGCTCCCGGCCGGCGCCGAGATCGTCCAGCTGCAGATGCTCAGCCGGCACGGCTCCCGCTACCCGACGGGCGGCACGGGGTCCAACGTGGTCGTCCTCGGCGAAAGGATCGCCGAGGCGAAGAAGTCCAGCTCGGGATTCAAAGCCTCGGGACCGCTCGAGTTCCTCAACGACTGGAGCTACAAGCTCGGCGCCGAGATCCTGGTGCCCAAGGGCCGGCAGGAGCTGTTCGACTCGGGGGTCCTGCACTCGTACATGTACTCGTCGCTGTACAACCCGCGCAGCAAGATCATCGTGCGCACCACGACGCAGGACCGGATGCTCAAGTCGGCCGAGAACTTCATGGCCGGGTTCTTCGGGCTGGAGTGGACCAACAACGCCACCATCGAGGTCATCATCGAGGCGAGGGGGTTCAACAACTCGCTGGCCGGCTCGGCGGGCTGCCCGAACTCGAGGAATGATACCGGTGGCCAGGAGATGGCTGCTGAGTGGTCGCGGATCTATCTGCAGAAAGGTGAGTTTCCGTCTGTCACTCAGTCGATCGTGACTGTATGTATCTTGACCGGGGATGGCTAACCATTGTGCTAGCCAATGCTCGGTTGAGCAGCTTCGTGCAGGGGTACGACTGGACAATCGAGGATACATATGCTGCTCAAGCTTTGTGTCCTTACGAGACGGTGCGTGTCATCTTATATTTCTTCCTATCTCCCCAGAAACTTCCCATGCTTGACTTGCTTCTCTTGTAGTTCGGCGTTCTGCTCTTACACTCGGGGCATCTGGGAACTGACAAAGGCCATGCAGGTTGCCTATGGCTACAGTCGCTTTTGCGAGCTATTCACCTACGAGGAGTGGATCGGTTTCAGCTATTCAGTCGATCTCTTCTTCTCAGGAGTCAGCGGCTTCCAATCCAAGACAGGCGTAAGTTCAACAGCAACCCTCCCCTCCCCTTCCACCGTTCCCCGTCCACGACCTGCATGGTGCAGGGGCTGCAGGGAAAACAGGAGCGCTGATACAGCGCAAAACAAAAAACAGCGGGCCGTCGGCATAGGATACCAGCAGGAAGTCATCGCCCGGCTCAGGAACCACACGCTGGGCTACTCGGGCTCGCAGATCAACACGACCCTGGACGGCAGCACCGAGACCTTCCCG
The DNA here is from genome assembly GCA_003795295.1 of Cytospora leucostoma. NCBI lineage: Eukaryota > Fungi > Ascomycota > Sordariomycetes > Diaporthales > Cytosporaceae > Cytospora > Cytospora leucostoma. The sequence goes on along the minus strand of LKEB01000001.1, from coordinate 326,203 downwards.
CTCAACCAGTCGCTCTACCTGGACTTCTCGCACGACACCAACATCGTCTCTGTCCTCGCGGCCATGGGCCTCACGCAGTTCCGGGACGACCCGCCGCTCTCCCCCAGGAGCTACCCGGGCCCGCACAACTTCACCGTCTCGCACGTCACGCCCTTCGGCGCGAGGCTGGACATGGAGGTCATCAGGACGCCCCGGCCCGTGAGGGCGGACCGGTCGGGTTATGTCGTCGAGGAGGGAGAGGGGGCCGGGGAGACCAAGTACATCCACTTCGTCCTGAACCAGAGGACGATACCGCTGGGCTGGAGCTTCCCGGAGTGCGACGCCGCCAGGGTGGACGGGTGGTGCGAGCTGGAGACGTTCCTGAGGGTGCAGGAGGAGATGCCGAAGCTGGCGAACTTTGAGGAGACTTGTTTCGGTTCAGGTGTGGTCTGATTTGTCTGGTGCGGTTTGTGTTGCAATTGTCTTGCATTTGATGGCAGCATGTCAAGGCGTTTCTTGAAGGGTATCTATCTACTTGCAGTTTACTTGTTATCTAGGTGTAGATATAGTGGGAGATCATGTCACATAACAGGCGCTCATGAGCTTGTTTGCGATTTTGGCTTATTGACAATGTGTCGATCTGTTGCTTGATCACCTGCTGTGGTGGCTGCTGAGACACACAAGTATGGGCACCCGTATTCCGTGGGGGTCACTCCGGCACCAAGCCTTCAATGTTGTACAGCAAGTCCTCTCCGCCCATATGCCCCAATGGCAGAGGCGCCACCCCTCATTTGCAATTGATGCCCCAAAAGACAAGAGATGGGCTGAATAAGCCCGGAGTAACGTTCATACAGTTCAATATTTGGAGAAGGGTTAACAGCAGCAACGCTGCCTCACACCCCACACAATTCACTCCTCCACGTCTACTTTCCCCTGAAACCGCCAAGTACAGAAAGTAAGCAGACAGACCCCGTCACAATGCCTTCCGGCCACGCCATAGCCACCGTTGGCGATACTGTAGTCGCTGAGACGGACAATTGGGAGGAGGTTGAGGGGAATGTCTATTTCCCACCCGCCTCCGTCAAGAACGAGTACCTCTCCAAGACGAGCCACTCTACCTACTGCCCCTGGAAGGGAGATGCCAGCTACTACACCATCAAAGTGGACGGTGAGTCCGCCCTGGCAGTCTCTTCCTGCAATGGCGTCTGACACGCTGCACGTAGGCAACGACCTGCAGAACGCTGCTTGGTACTACCCTGAGCCCAAGGAGAAGGCGGAAAACATCAAGGACTATGTTGCCTTTTGTGAGTCGCCTTGTGCTATCGGCTGGGAGCTCCTGTATATGAGAGTTTTCCGGCGCTGACAAATCGGCCATAGACAAGACGAAAGTAACGGTGACCAAGTCTTAACCAGGGTGTAAGTCCATCACCGCCTTGCTGGGGCCGGAGAGTGCGCGCGCGGTAGTATGGGAGTGCTTAGCATCACGGTATAGTAGCCGAGGACGCTTGAGTGATAGTGTCCAAACCCCTGGACACCCCCGTCGCGAATTCGATAGTCAAATCCAAACTCTTCATTCGGTCTTTGATGATACCGAGATGCCAGCTGTGCCTGTCCGTTGCTGTGTGTAGAATCATCGAAATGGCCCGGGCTGCGGCTCGATCGGTCCGGACTTCAAGACATCGGCGTCCAGCCTCTCCATGACCTCCAGAACTAGCGCGAGACTGTCCAAGAACGAGTTGACAGAGACTCGCAGCATCCGGTTCGTCGTAGCCTTGTACTGCACCCTCAAGACGGATTGCTCCCCGTCATCGCCACCACCGGGCGCGGTGACGGTGGAGAATGTGCGCCGTACGAGGGGCGACAGCTCCGCGTCGACGGACATGGCCTTCTCGGCGATGGAGGACAGCCGGGCTGTTGGGAAGGGGACGTCGAGCTGCCTGTTTTGACATGGCACGGGTGGTCAGCTCGAAGCCGAGGCCAGACAGCCAGACTGCTATCTCATATGGAGATGGGGGATGGGGGATGGGGGGTGTGGTAGGGTGGTGTGGTGGTTGTTGATGACGGTGCCTTAACTTACAACGAGCAGGGGAACTCTGCATCGAGATCGGTAGCCATGTTTGCCGGGGAAACACGGACAATGCGACAATTTGCGGTGGGTGACAGTGGTGACGGGGACAAGTTATTTTGAGGAAGCTGTTGTTGGAATGTGCAGGCGGCTAGGCCTCGGTTGGCGGTCGCAGAGATTCCTGCCGGTGTTGATCTTTTGCGGGGTGCCGATGTGCTCATAGCGCAGAACCTTGGAAAGGTCCCGCAGTGCCTTGGAAGGACCCGGAGGAGTCGGAGGATTCCAACAGGCTGGACGAAGCCTCTCCAAGGTTGTGCTCTCGGTGGGAACCGGTCCAAGCATGCCTGTTAGCATGGTATAGGCCTGTTAGGGCGGCCTAGCAGACAGGCCGGGAAGCCCTGGCAGCACTGGCAGCACTGGCAGCCCTGGCAATAAACCCAGGTAGTGCCTGTACAGAGCAGGCTGATGGATGTGGGGTGAGCTGAGCATGGTCCCACTGTGAAAGCCGTAAGCATTGGCGGTTGCTTGGGCAACTGCAGCTTGATGGACCCAAGAGAGAAACTGCAACGGGGACAGGGGTTTCTATTGGTCTGCAACCGCCCATCTCCAGTAACGCCGGGCAATAACAAACCAGCTGTCTCTATTCCAAGTTTAAGTGGGTAGAAGAGAGTACAGTATTGATCATGGCAACATGGCAACAGGCCCATGGCAGCATCTCAGCATGGCAACCTGCCTGCACTATACCTAGGTACACTAACACCATATACCACATTTTCCCTACCCACACACACACACACACAGTCTCTCTCTCACACATATGCTCACAAGCTCATACGCTTACACATATACATGCCTACCTACACTATACCACACACACCGCTGATGGCCCATAGATAATTACGTCGTTTCCCGACTTTTATTTTTGGGAAACTGTTATTCCTTCCCTCAGCATTACTTTGCATCCTTCACATCGTCAAGTTGGTTGCTTGCTTGCCATCGCGAGTCAATCTCAATCCTCGGTAGTCTGCCCCTGCATTCTACCTTGCTCTGCTCTGCTGTGCTGTGGCTCCGCTCAGCCAGCTTTGCATCCATCCGTCCTCACCGCGTCGTCGCCTGCCCACAGGTGAGAGAGAGAAGTAGATACTACCATACACCGTAGTAGCACTTCTCGACCTCGACCTCGCCTGCGACATTTCCTCTCCATCTCTCATCTTGCAATCGTGTTGTATGCGCACTTTTGCAACTTGAATATTGTTGGAAACAACCTTGGAAGGCGTCTTACAGGCAGTAGCTGAGGCACGGAAACCTGTATCGATACGGGGTACCCGCCACCGCTTTTCCGCTGCACTCACTACCTTTTGCAGTCTGCTCTTTCCTCGACTCGACTTGACTTTGACAAACAATTGCAATTCCAATCTCTCAATTGGGATCGCAATTGCAATTATACCATAACCAGACGAACATTCTCTGGGTCGACGACGGCAATGGGTCCTTCCAAGAGCTCCAACCTGGGGCAGATCATTGAGTACATCCCAGGTGCGTTCTGCCCGCCTTCCCAGCCACCAGCCACCACATGCACACCACGCCCATTCTCCCAACCACCTCTATCCACACTCACCACGATTCCCCCGCATTCTGGATGAGATCTCATGCGTCTCACTCTCAATGGGCCTCTTTCGTGGTTTCAGCCCTGTGGTCGGCTGCACGCAAGAGGCACCTCCTCCCAGCCCACCAGAATATCGTCTTCAGCCTTCCCCAGTACTCGTGCTAACATATTCCCAAGACCGGCTCTACCTCGCTTCATACATCCACCCTCCTAACGAGGACACTCTCTTTCCTTACCCGGACCCCCCTCCACGGTCACCCACCAAGCGGTCGCAGAGAGCTGGCCACGGACCCCAGGCAGTTCAGCAGCCCAGTCACAGGCAGCCTTACTACTTCACCGTCGATGACACCCTCCTTTACAACAACTTCCACCATGACTTCGGCCCGTTCCACATCGGCCACCTGTACAGGTTTGCTCTCCAGTTCCATGAGATCCTGGGTGCCAAGGAGAACAAGGACCGCCCTGTAGTGTTCTGGAGCAGGGCGGACCCAAGGAGTGAGTTGTCACAGCCGCTGGGCAAACCAGATCCATATTGCTAAGCTAATGCGTTCTCCCAGGTCGCGCCAATGCCTCTTGTCTGTTGGCTTGCTATATGGTCTTGATCCAGTCCTGGCCACCACACCTGGCCCTGGCACCAATTGCTCAGATTGACCCTCCACTGATGCCCTTCCGTGATGCTGGTTACAGCCAGGCCGACTACGGCATCACCGTCCAGGATGTTGTCTATGGTGTCTGGAAAGCCAAGGAAGAGGGTGTGTGTGCTCTTGAGAACTTCGACTTGGACGAGTATGAGAGATTCGAACGAGTTGAGCATGGCGACTTCAACTGGATCACCCCAAGTTTCCTTGCATTTGCTTCGCCTCAGCACGAGCAAGTAGCCAAGATACCCGAGGGCTCTGATCTCTGGGCTACCGTTCCCAAGACATTGGCCGCCGTTGACGCTCATTCAAAACTACCACAACCGTTCAAGAACGTCCTACGACACTTTTCTGAGCGCAATATCGGCCTTGTTGTGCGACTGAACTCGGCATTGTACTCTCCTTCCTACTTCGAGGCCCTTGGAATTCAGCACTTGGACATGATATTCGAGGATGGCACCTGTCCTACTATGAACACAGTCCGCAAGTTCATCAGGCTGGCACACGAGATGATCACCCTGAGGAAGAAGGGTATCGCTGTTCACTGCAAGGCTGGACTTGGTCGGACTGGCTGCTTGATCGGAGCCTACTTGATCTACAGGTTTGGCTTCACAGCCAACGAAGTCATTGCGTACATGCGGTTCATGCGACCTGGAATGGTAGTAGGACCACAGCAGCACTGGCTTCATCTCAACCAGGGTGTCTTCCGGGAGTGGTGGGTTGAGGAGCGGTTGGAGAGGAAGTTGCGAAAGGAGCTTGCAGCCTCCATCATACCCAACCCAAGCACCCCTATCCGCGCTATGCGGAAGGCCAGTAGCGGCCGCAGCCCCAGCAAGTCGACGCCAACACACCGCAGTCCTTCAAACAGGACGCCTCTAGGCGAAGTAGACAACGATAGGACGAACGCTACTGCCGACCAGGGGGACTACCTGCCAGCACCTACGCCTGGTCAGCCTCGGAAGTCCACCCGCCACCACCCATATAACCGCGGCGGTGCGCAACAGTTGCCTGCCGAAGAGAATGGCGCTGCACAACCAGAGCCAGAAGTTACGAGTGCCCGACGGCCGTCGCCAAACAGCGCCGAATCAGATGAGGAGCTGCACCTCCGGATGCGCGCGAACAAGAAGGCTTCCGTCTCGCCCAACTCGAGCAAGTCTCGTTCTATGAGCCACACAGCGACCACGACCACCACCGCCGCAATCTACACGTCCGTGATCGACAACGACGCATCCTATGATGCCGAGAACATCGGAAGTGCCCTGGGCAGGACCAAGTCGATCCAGCAATCTCCCATTCGCGCTAGCTCCGCCTCGGGAGTGCTGACCAAGGTCCGAGGGGGTGCCGGTGGTGGCAAGCGGACCAGCGATAGTCTTCGAGGCGCCAACGGCAAGGAGCCGATCGGTGTGCGCAAGACGAGCGGACGCGTGGGAAGTATTAGTAGCCACAGCCCAACAGCCGCCGCAGCGAACACAGCACGGAAGATCTCGGGCGCGATCTGAGCTTGACCACAGACGGCGACAGTATCCAGGACCAAAGTGGCTGAATCATCACAAGCCTTTCCTGGGTTTACTTGATCGATGCGATCAAAGCGATGAGTGCGCAATATCCGGATGACGAATCACGATCGTTACGACTTCCTGCTCGTGTTGTTCTTCCACTGCATGCATGCGACGGCGTTTTAGTAAAGGTTGCCAGGAGGCGAACCCATGCGGAGGGACAGGGGCTGTCATGGAGCTACAGATTCAATGAGGGATGAAAACCTCGTTGTGCTTCAGACGTCCTTTTTGGACACGAGCAGGCATAGCTTCCCAGTTCTAGCTGATGAGGAGCATGCCGGCCGTGCCTTCCTCTGTACTGTTTCCAGGTTGGAAACATGCTGGGTTAAGATGCCTCAAGGGCAGATTTCTTTATATTCCACTATAGTTCGGATGTTCAACGCTGCGTTCATACTTCTTGAGAATAGAAGACAGATGCATTCGGCAGACGCACACGATTGCAAAGGAAGCAAGGAAGGGCCTGAGAAGGACAACTATGAGCAGCAGGGTAGGGAGCAAGCATTGTTTATTGTCTAATTATTTCTGCGGATCGCAAACGGGGACAAGGGTTCAAGGGTCAAAGGGCAAAGGGCAAAGGCTAGGGAATCGGTCTTGTCGGTGTTCATTAGCAAATTTCGTGTTCATTGTCTGGAATACATTTCGTCTGCATTGTACACAACACGGGGCGTCCCATCCCTCTCTCTGTCTTCAGGTAACACCGGTGCAAGCATCGCTGGGGGCGATTGGCTTGTATGGCTAAACGTAGACTGGCTAATCGCTCGAGACTGAGCTCTGTGGAGCTTCACTGTCTTCCCTCGCCCTGAAAGCACTCGCAGGAGAGGCCTCCGGCGTTTTCGGGGTAAGGCAAGTACCGTAGACGACTAGACCAGACCAGACCAGACGAGCAGATCAGATCAGACTAGGCTATCCTCGAGCGAGAGACGGTCTGATCAAGACCAGGGGTCATGTGATGAGTGGTGTGTGCCCCTAGCGAGCACGAGCAATTGTCCAGCCTTCCAAGGCAAGCAAGTTGCCTTCGGGCGTGGCCTGTGTACCGCATGTGTACCCTATGTGTGTGTGTGTGTTGGAGCCGGCGATGCCGGGCTGGCCGGCTGTCCACCACGTAGGCAGCGAGTC